>JACBWW010000107.1:418763-454747 GCA_020086605.1 Lanius collurio
AGGCTGCGTGTCGGCTTATCCGGGCCGCCGCCGCCGCCGCCGCCGCCCCCGGCGGCCCCGAAGGGCTCGGCGGCGCCCAGTGCCGGGGCGGCGGAGCCCAAGTTGTGCGCGCTCTACAAGGAGGCCGAGCTGCGGCTCAAGAGCAGCTCCAACACCACCGAGTGCGTCCCGGTGCCCAGCTCCGAGCACGTGGCCGAGATCGTGGGACGGCAAGGTGAGCGCCGGGCCCCCGGTACGCCCGATTCCCCCCGGTGTCGCCGGTCGCCGGCCCCAGGATACTCCCCCGCGGCCGAGGGGCCCCGCCGCCGCTCCCGCCGCTCCCTCCCGCCCATTGTTCGGGGCCGGGGCCGCTCGGCCCCGCCGGGGACAAAGCCCGGGGCTCCCGGGCTGTGGGCGGGTGGCTGCGCTCCCGGCACGGGGGTTTTTGGGGAGGGTGGGATGTGGGGTCTGTGGGAATGCTGCGGGGGCTTGTCCGGCTGCCGGCACCGGAGCCCCGCGCGCCGCTCCCCGGTTCTGCCAAAGAGCCGATCTTGACCGCGCTCTCCTTAAGAAAAAAAACTGGGAATAAGGCGGGGGAAGGGCGGGGGGTGCAGGCTGAGCCCGGCCCCGCGCCCCGGAGTCCCCCTTTGTTGGGCGGGCGGAGGGGGTGTGGTGGTGCCGGGCTCGGTCCGAGCGGCCGGTGAGCGGGTGGGAGCTGATCTCCTCCCGCCGCCCCTGGGAGCGGGGGGACCCCGGAGCGGGACCCGCCGTCCCGCGTGGGCCCCCCGCAGCCGCTGCCCGCGCGCCGCCACAGTGATGCTTTTGTTCTCCTCACGGCTCCGTTCGGAGCGAGGTGGAATGGAGGAGGGCTTTAAAAAAAATTACAGATATATATATATATATATCCATACCACACCCACTCTTAAGTCACCCCTCGCCCACCCCCACCACTCCCGGGTGTGCGGTGCGGGGCCCCGCGCCGCCCGTGGGCACTGCGGGAGCCGGGGCACGGCGCTGCCGAGAGAAGTTTTGTGTCGCTACAGAGAGAAAAAAAATAATAATAGTGCGGCTAAGTGTTGGGGTTTTTTTTCTTTCTTTCTCTGAACAAGTAACTTGACGCTCTGGAAGTGCGATGGGCAGAGCCTGCGGCTCCATGGGCAGATGCTCCCCTGTGGGTTGGGATCGCAGGCCCCCGAGCAGGGGGTTTGTGGTGGAACCCGGGGGGTGATGACCTCCAGTGCCCCTTGAAGGGCTGAGGTGGGCGAGGGGAAGCCACGGGGAGAGGGACAGAAATGGCTCCTTGCTGGGCATCTCTGACGCTAGGGCGTGTGGCTGGAACAATGGGGCCTGCGGAGGCTCCGCTTGCTCCCACCCGTGGAGCAAGGGTCCGGTTCCCACGCTGGGATGGAGAGTGGGCAGGAGTCCGGGCGGTGCTGACCTCCCCAAAACTTGGGGCATCTGCAGCCGAGGGAACAGCTCTGGCTTTGGCGTCCACTACACTGGGATGGGGGCCCCTCACTGGGGACCCGGCGAGACAGGCGGGAAGGGGTGAAGGTCTGGCCCAGGAGATCCCACTGGCCCTGATCCTGATCCTCCCTGTGATGCCTTTACATTGCCGGGAGTGGAGCGTGGGCAGACATGGTGGGGCTCAGTACCAGCTGTGCACTGGTGGGTGTGAGGCCATAGAGAATCAGGCCCCCTTTGTTTAATAAAGTTGGGAAAGAGGATTCGGCAGGCGGAACCAAGAGGAAACGTGCCAGGGCTGTTTTCTTCCAGGATCTCACTGCTGCCCCAGACTCCTGAGAAGGGGGTGTGTTCCCATGTGTTCAGAACACAGCACGTGCCTGTTGTGTCCAGAGCGATGGAGAGGAACGCAGGGACCTGGATTTTTTCCACCATTTTTTGTGTGTGTGAGGGTTTTCCCACATCTGGAAGACTGAAATGTCAGTGTGCTGGAGCTGTGGGGATTCGGCTGTGGCTGTGCTCCATTGGCTGATGGGGCAGATGGTGTAGCCTGTGCCCCATTGTGGAGGTGGGTGGGATGAATCCTGTGCTGGGAGAAGCCAGGATTCCTTCGGCACAGTCCCTGCAGGCTATGGCTCTTTAGTCCAGCAGAGATCATGGCCCACACTTGTTTCTAAAGGCCTGTAGGAATGTCTCCACTGTCTCCTATGCCTTGTTTTCGTTTTTGTGTAAAAGGCCAGATTAAGAAGGTCTGGAGCTGGGTGCAGGGCTACTAGGGGGATTGAATCCTGGACTCTCATGGATGCCTGACCAGGAAGAAACTGCAGATTGTCACCCCTTGGTAGTACTGCTCATGTGGCAGACGGTTTTCTAGGAAAACAATTGTTTTATGGGTACCTGTGAACAGAGTAATAAATATCTTGAAAAAGGGATGGGGAGAAAAAAGTAATAATAAAATAAAAATTATTTCAGGGCTTTACTTGGTAACAGGGTTTCGCTTTTTCTTCAACTTACTGTTTTCTGAAGAAACACACTATCCCTTCAGATTATTTTATAATAATATCAACCACCTATGAAAGTGTTCCTCAGGCAGGCGTGGATATGAGAGGCCTGGATCTGGGCACAGAGGACCTGGTGCACACGCTTGGCCATGGGAATCCCACCTGCCATCAGGCCACCTCTCACTTTGCCAAAGGAGAGTAAAGGCACTTAAGTGTAAATAAAGCTCAAGACTGATATATTTTTATTGGAATGTCTGTAAGGATGGTTTGTGAAAAGGTTTAATTGTGGCAGAGGGGGTGGCTCCACTCCAAGCGAGAGATGCTGCAGGAACTCAACCTGAGCTTGGCAGCTCCTGCTTTCCCCGGGAACTGTGAACGTGCCCTCGCAGAGCCAATCGCCTGCTGGAAGCCTTGCTCTGGTTTGTTCTGGGGCTGGTTTGTGTGCTGAATTTGAGCAGCGCGTCTCCAGCAGCGCGGCCACGAGCTGGGTGGGATGGGGAACTGACTGGGATGAGATGGTGGGCTGGGGAAAGGGAGACTTGGTGGGAACTGGCCAGACAGGGTCCTCCACCTGGTGCCCCAGGGTCCATGGCAAAGAGCTGGGTGGCTGGTGGGATGTGCCAAGGGCTGCTTTGCAAAGTGGAGGACAGGAAACTGGAAAAGGAAGAACAAGGGGATGAAGTCATAAGAATCCCTTTGACTGGTGCCTATGACCCCTGGCCGTGGTTGGCAGTGACACCCCTTCCCTGGCTGGAGGTGGAGCCGTGACCTCCATGCCTGTCCTCCTGTTGCTGTGAGGGTGAGGGGCAGGGGCGAGTCTCTGCCTGAGTTGTGGCTCCTGCAGGTCATCTCCCTTTCCCTTGGTGTGTGTGTGAACTCCAGCTGTGCTGAGCTGGGTGACCAAACCTCGTGGCATGTGCCGTGGGACCGACAGTGCTCCCTGGTTCTGGAGCCAGTCCGGGCCTGCGTGGCACATCGGGGTGCTTGGTGGCTCTTGTATTTGTCCTGCCAGCTCGTGTTGTGGGTGTCTTGCCTGCAATAGCCTGTCCATGACTGCTGGCTCTCACAACCATGCCAGTGAAATTGTGAAGACAAAGCACTGGAGGGGTTTGCAGTAGGTTTTTGAGGAGATGGTGGGTTATCAAGGGATGTTGGTTGAGATGGGAGAGGTGCTGGGAGGAATGGAGAGTATCTTAAAGGACATTGTGTTTTGGTTGTGCATACTGTGAGCTTAGAAAGGGGCAGAAGTCCTCGGTCACTGTGGTGTCTGGGTTCTTCCCTAGAAGTGACCTCAGGTGGGTGTAGATCAGCCAGATCAGTATTTGTATCCAACTTTTCTGCCCGCTCCCACAGACAAACTGGGCTGCTGTTGGTGGAGCCAGGGAAGAGGCCACAGGGCACGTTTAAGGCCAGATGTTGTGGTTAGGGAGACATGGGACTGGTTCTTTGTGTGTCTGTTGTGTGCAGGTGTCGGGAGAAGGTGTGGGGTTGGTTTGGCTTCTTGCTGCACCCACTCCCAGTTGAGACCTTCCCTATAAGGATTTTTGGACTCTGAGGATTTTTGGTCCTTCTGAGGGTTTTTAGTCTCATCACAGTAATAGCATCCATTGTCACCTGTACTCACAGACACCCTTTGATGCAGCGTCTCCCAGCCTGCTCCAACCAGCCTGTTGTCACCAGGAACGAGATTATGTGAGAGAGGATCTTAACGTAATTGCTCTTTCTTGGCAAGGTGAAGTCAAATAACAAGAGGCCCCACTAAACCCAGGTGATTGGGCTCTTTGTGTAGCTCCAAACACGCTCCAACGCTTTCAGCATTTAAAAATAGTCCAAGGAAGCCTTTTCCATTGAGGAAGTCTGATGATTGCAGCTCCCCCACCTACCCTGTGGAGGTGGATGCATGTACAGCATCCGAGGAGCAGCGAGGGGGGCAGATCTTCTTGTCTCCTTGCTTCACCGAAATCTTGGAGCTAAAGCCACCCCCTCTGGTGGGGTCTGAAGACAACCTCTGTACACTGCTCTGGCATCTCTGGATGGGCCTTAAAGGGGGAGAGAGATTGCAATTGGTGTCGGGTTGTTGTAAAGTGTTAATGAGAATTGGTCTGAATTTACACCAGGGAAAAGTGCGGAACGGGATCGACTTTGTGCTGTTTGAACTGGAGGTGGGAGGAGAAAATGGGTCTGGGAGAGAGACAAAGGGAATTTTCTAGGGAGACACGCACGCTCCCCCGCGCATCGGATCGGGCGGGCTGGATGCCGCGCTGACCGAGTGAACCGCGCCGCAGCGCAGCCGCCCGGAATCTAGGGCAGTGGGAAAGCGTGCTGCCGTTGGGTGGGGGCCCCCGCCTTTGTCTGGCAGCCCCCTCCCTGCGTCCCCCCGGCGCTTGCCATGCCCCGCTTCCCCCGCGCCCTGGCCGGCTCCGGCGCCGCGCGTGTGCCGCGGGGATTGTGCCATGCCACGGGCACACCCACTCCGTGCGATGCATCGCTGCTGGGGCTGGGGGCTTCCACTTCCCAACTTTCCTCCGCTGCACAAGGCAGTGATTTTCTGTGGCACTGGGGCTGTTTCTGTTGGGTGTTTTGGTGGGCTTTTTATCTCTTTTTTTTGTTTTTTTTTTCATAAGCAACTTTCATCACAATGTGAAAAAGCATAAAATCGCTGCACTGGAACAAGGCAGTCGCTGATTTTCCTGGCATGGTGTGCTGGGTGGTGTTTTTCCCCTTCTTGTAAACACAACTTGCATCATCAGGACAATAAACCCTCGGTGCAAAGAGATTTAGTTGGTTGGTTGTGGTCCTTTTGTGTGCATTTGTGCTTTTTGACACCACTTTCATCAGGTTTTCAATGCAGCAAAACCTTACCCCACAGGCCATCAGGAGGGTTTATTTGTGAGGTTCTTTGTGTGCTTGTCTTTTAACAAGGCTTTCATGTTAATGGGGAAAAGAATGCCCCACCTTACCCGAGGTAGCTGAGGATTGTTTATTTGTGATCCTCTTCAATTTTATGACTACAACAGAAAAAAGGACCAAGTTTTAATTTGCCCTGAGATGTGCCCCACCAGCACTGTCGGAATGGACTGCGTGGGGTATTTACAGGTGTAATTTGTATCTGTGCAGTGTAACGGTGCCTTGGGATAAATGAGAAGAGGGCTAAAAAGCTTTTGTCTGTAGAGATTATTTCATATCTGATGAAAACAAAAAATATCAGGACTTGGAGTGATTTGTGGGGTGTGTTTTCCAAAATAAAACCACAACACAGTCAATGAAACAAAAAGACCCACCTTGGGATTGGCTCTGGGGCTGTTTGCTGTGGCTGGTACAGCTCCTCTGATGCTTCCAGGGTCACACTCCTGGGCTGGAGGTGCCAGTTGGTGCCAGGGGAGAGTCTCTAGACTGCACCAGTAGCAGAATATACCTGTGCAGGGTCCGGCCTTGTGGCACCACCGAGAAGGTCATCAGCAGGTTTAACTCTGAATTTACACCAAAGTGAAATTATTTGATAGATCTACTCCATAGGCACGGCTGCATGCACCTTTGCACTGTCCTGGTGGCACTGCCACCATGGTGGTGTGCTGGGCACATCTATTCCATGTCCTTTTCCTGCTGATGGAGCAGCGCCTGGGAGCCTTGGCATCAACCCTGCTGAGGTCCCGTGAAAACACATCGGTTTGGGGCTGCTCAGAGTGAGAACATTTGGGATGGGTTCATGCCAAGGAACTGACAGTTAGATCAGATGCATCCAGCACCCTCGTGTCCCTTGTGAGCACCTGCGTTTGCTGGAGAGGTGAACCCAGCTCCTAGAGCCTTCCCCATTAACTCTGATGGATTCGTTGCCCTGATGCAGGGGTAAGCAGAGAGGAGAAGGCGCATCCAGATCTCCCCCTGACCCCCACCACCCATCCTGGCATTGTCTAGAGTCAATTTATTTATGTGTTTTCAGCCAGGGATGGCTGCTCTGCAGATTAATTCCAGTTAGCTGACTGGTCTGGGCACCAGAGGCTCTCCACTCCTCCAGGGTTTGGTCCTGTGTGGGAATGTTTGTGACGTACTCAGGTAATTTACAAACACATTTACTTTGAGTCAATTGGTAATCAGTGAAATTAAAAAGAAAAAAGGGTGAAGGGAGGAACTGAGCTTACAACCTGCTTCATGAAATGCTTTGGGATCGGCATTATTGACATAAACCAGGATAATAGGAGGTAGGCTGTGGAAACACAATGAGAAAGGGCTTAATTCTCTGTTTAATATAAAAATCTAAGTGGCAGGGGTCTGCCAGGGATTGACACACTGATGTCTGTGCACTCCTGTATCGAGGACAACATACACCAAGTTATGTATTAGTACGGCTTTGATGGGTCCTTTTCTCCCCTTAGCTTCATCTGACACCACCTGCTAGGCAATTCCCTCCCTTCCATCTCCCTCCCCTTTGAATAATCCCCTGAGTAAAATGCTTTGTTACTTGGTGTTTTCAATTTTCAGTTATGCACAAAGAAAGTGTCAAAAAAGCACCCCATGCAAGACAAATTTTGTTTGGAATAAGCACATTGGGGTGTGCTGCCCATCTGGCTGGGGTGTCACGGGCCACATCCTGATCCAGCTGTGCTCCATCAGAAACAGGGTGATCTCAAAGAGGCTCAGACTCTTTTTAGTGTGCAAAGCAGAGTCAGGGATGGGCTGAGATGGGCTGCGAGCCTTGGCACTAAGTGAGTAAATCACATTTAAGCCCAGCCTAGTTTTAGCTGATGTAAACCAGTGCGGCGCTCCTGGAAGTTGTGGAGTTCTCTGGATTTGGGCTGCTGATGGTTTGGCCATTGTCTGTGCCAGTTTAGAGCTCCTGGAGGTCAGGGCTGCTGAGCCCCCTGGGCTGCTGGGCTTGCTGGTGTAATTTTTTTCGAGGTGATTTTCTGCTGTTTTTAAGCACAGGATCCCCATCTGTCTGTCTCCACAAAGCTGGCTTTCCCGTCTGCAGGCCTGCACAGAGACCCTCCCTCCCCCCCTTCTCACACCACCGACTGCACCACACGTCCTTTTGTCCGTTCCAGATCCTCCTTCCCCTCCCTCTTGCCGTGCTCTCTCACTACCCATCTTCCTTTTGCCATTTTGGGGTGTCTCTGCTTTTCCTCCATACCCCTCATTCTCCTCTTCCTTCGGAGGATGTGCCTCTCCCTCAATTTCCATCACCTTTGCTCCATCCCTAACTCCCTCCCACTCCTCCAGCTCGTGTAGCGTGCTTACATTTGCCCTCATTCATGTGTATTCCTTGCCACTGTTCCCTTCCATCTGTCCCCAGCATGGAGCCCCCATCCTTTGTCACCGCTCTGCCTGCCTGACCCTCCCTGTCGCCTCCGTGATTGTTTCCTGTCGTGCCGGGCTCAGATCCCTCTCCCCCACACGCCGTCATTGTCCCGCGGCTCGGAACAGCGCGGAGCCCAATCCCAGCCGTGCCACACGCCTGCCTGAGGTCTTTCTGCACAGGAGAGCGAGCCTTGCCCTCCAGAGGCAGAGCGCGGGTCACTGCGGAATCCGATGGAGCTCCTTCAGCCCGGGGTGATGCATGGGAAGGCATTTTCAGCTTGGTGCTTGCTGTGAACACCCCTGTCTTTCCATGTGATGCTCCGGTGATATCCCTGGGGAAATGGTGGCATCTTGGTTAATCTTCCTAAGATGGAATCTCCATCTTTGGAGTGAGCGGCACAGGAGTCGGGCAGGGAAATTTCTGCCGGGGTGGGTCAGGGACAGCCCACCCTGCCCAGGGGTGCCAGAAGGCATAGGTGACCTCTCACGGTTTTATCCAGCTCTCCTTGGGATGAACCTTTATTATGGATTTTGCCTGTGTGGGTTTATCCTACGGTTGAGTCGTGCTCGGCTCCATGAGGTCTTGTCCTTTGGGTTTCCTGGGAGCTGATAGCACACCACTGGGTGACCACTGGTCCACATGGGCTGTTTGGAAACTTTACTCAGCAATGCATCACAAATGTACCTCATGGTGCAAACTCTGGGGAGTAACCTGTGAGCTCTGCTGGATTTGGCAGGGGGTGGATTTGGTTTGGATTTGGGGATTTGCCCAGATCCTTCTTTGTGTCAGATCTGGCATTTCCATTCCCCAGGAACACGGAATTCCTATCTCAGAGACGGGTTTAGTGCAGCAGCGCTGTGATGTGGAGTGTTAAGAGGAAGTTTTGTGGGAGCACAAGGCAGGAGAGAGCTATTCCTGCTCCAGAAATGGGGAATGAGGCTCCGGGAGCTGCAGTAGCTCCGAGGAGTTAAAAGTCACGCTGGGAGCCGACAGCGAAGCTCCAATTTACTGCCACGCTCCCACACTGCTGCCAGGACCCTCCGAGGGGCAGCGGGGTTCCCAGCTGTGCCGGGGGGCTGCGCAGAGCCTGCGCCTGGCAGGGCTGTGCCCGGTGCCTGTGCCCGGCTGGGCTGGGTGCGCTCCGTGCCGGGCACTGCTGGGTGCAGCGGCTGCTGCGGCGCCTGCGAGCCCAGGGAGTCGCTCCTGTCAGCTGTAGTGGCACGAGGCTGCTTCCATCGCCACAGGTGCGGGCTTCAGTTCTTGCCAACGACACGAGGTGGTGGGATCGCTGCATTCCAGTGAACACCCCGATGTCACCAGCCCATGTCTCAGGAGAGGAGCTGTGGATGAGTGGCAGCCCCGAGCTGCCAGCCTGGGAGATGCTGTTATTTATTAGGATTTGTATAAATAATAATGTTCCACCCCAGGAGCTGAGGAATCTGCATCTCGTGGTTGCAGAGGCATTGTTTGAAGGTCCTTGTGTGTTGAAGTGTGATGTCAGTGGAGTGTGTGGAGGAAAACCTGCTAGTGTCAGATAGTTAGAGGAGAGTACAGGAGATGCTCTTTTCTGGGGAGAGAAGGTTGGGTAGGAGGTGCTGGGGGATCTCACAGAGGTCCCAGTGCTGTGTCCTCATCCTGTGGTTCTGTGAGCCCTGAGTCAGACACCCACATTCTCAGGAAACCACGGCAAAATGCTCACCTTGCTTCATCTGCACTGGAGAATCACGCGTTTTAATTTTTCTTGGACATCTGAGCTCAGAGCACACCTCGTGCAGAGGAACCCCCAGCCTGTACGGGAACTCGGTGCCAGGCTTCAGAAATGCCTTGGGGCACCAAGAGAGGCTTTTCAAGAGAGGGGGCTGAGGGGCAGAACAGCAGGAAGGAGGGGTCCAGGAGTACTTTAGAGAACTGTGTCACATCTGTAAAAACACTTAGTTGCTTGATGGCATCCTGGTGTCATTTGGGAGTCACAGAGCTGGATCAAGACCCTCCAAAATATCATTTGGAAGCCAAAACACACGGGAAAGTCTTTTGCCCTTTTGGGGAAAGCAGAAGGCTGTTTTCTGAGCTGTGAGGAGCTGGGGAATGGGCTTGGTGGGTTCTAGGAACTGGGGAATGAGCTCAGCGGGCTCTGGTACGGGGATACCGGTACACAAAAACATCACGTGGCCAGTGATCTCGGGAGAGGGTCTGAGCACCTGGAGCAGGTGTGAAGCAGCCTGCTGTGGGGCTCACAGGAGGGCAGCCCTGCCCTATTTCTTGCTATTTCAGCCCCAAAGCAAATCCTGGTGTCCTGCTACCCCCGGCCATCTAGCTCTGCTGGCATTTGAAGTCCTGCCATATCTGCAGTGGGGAGGCCCAAACTGCTGCATCTCTGCAACTCCCCTCCAAACTTGGCCCCCGGAAGTTAACTGCATTCACTCAGTAGTACCAAAGTCCTCACAGAGGGCTCTGGCTCTCTGGAGTCATGGAAGGCAACTCCCCTTGGAGCTGACACAGGGTGGCCAAGGGGTTCCACATCGGCCAGCCAGGCTGTGGAACCGGCATCTCCCTGTTCTCCTGTGACATCCAAGCTGCCCCACACATTGGCCCTGTCCCCAGAGCCTGAGGATGACCATTGTCTCTGGGGGGCCACCCTGGGGCTCTGGGACAGGCCTCCTCAAAGAGACCGCTGACCCCTGGGGGTGGCTTGGATCCCCCGTTACTCTGTGGTGCTGGGGTGTGTGGAAGGGAGATCTTAGGGGTGATTGCTGAGGGAAGGCTGTCAGGGAGGATCGTGTGGTTGGGTGCAGCACACAAAATGGTGATCTCCGTTTTGGGGGACGGGGGAGCATGGCACTCCTGAGGGAGGGAGTCTCTGGGAATGGTGAGGATGGACCTCCCTCTGGCATTTCCCCTTAGGGGCAGGGGGACAGGGCCTTTGCCTTGCTCCACAGAACCATGTGGCTGCCATGTGGCACGGGAGGTTATGGCCACTCAGCCCACTGTCCTGCAGAGCAGGGCAAGCAGTGGCACAGCCTCATTAACTGCCATGCCTTCTTCTCTCTCTTCCCAAGGCTGCAAGATCAAAGCCCTGCGGGCAAAGACCAACACCTACATCAAGACCCCGGTGCGGGGTGAGGAGCCGGTCTTCATGGTGACGGGGCGGCGGGAGGACGTGGCCATGGCCCGGCGGGAGATCATCTCAGCGGCCGAGCACTTCTCCATGATCAGAGCTTCCCGCAACAAGGCGGGCACCACCTTCGGCAGCGCGCCCACCCTGCCAGGGCAGGTCACCATCCGGGTGCGCGTGCCCTACCGCGTGGTGGGGCTGGTGGTGGGCCCCAAGGGAGCCACCATCAAGCGGATCCAGCAGCAGACCAACACCTACATCATCACGCCGAGCCGAGACCGGGACCCCGTCTTTGAGATCACCGGTGCTCCGGGCAACGTGGAGCGTGCCCGGGAAGAGATTGAGACACACATTGCGGTAAGGACAGGCAAGATCCTGGAGTACAACAACGAGAATGACTTCCTCTCCAGCAGCCCTGACTCTGGCATGGAGAACCGCTACTCAGAGGCTTGGCGGGTCCACACGCCGGCGCCTGGCTGCAAGCCCCTCTCCACCTTCCGGCAGAACAGCCTGGGCTGCATCGGTGATTGCTCTGTCGACCCCGTCTATGAGACCCCCCGGCTGAACGACCAAAACGACTTCAATTACGGTTACCTCTTCCCCAACTACGGTGTGAACAAGCAGGATCTGTACTACGGGGTGCCAGAGTCGGGGGCCCCGATGTGGGCTGGGCAGGAGAACACCAACCCCGTCTCGGTGCTCTTCTCGAAGCAGCAGCGCTCCAGCAGCACGGGCACCATCCATCCCAACTCCCATCGCTCCCCGTCCTCCTCCATCCCAGAGCCCAGCCTCTCTGGGCTGCCCAGGCGGTCGCAGGGGGAGCCGCTCCAGGGGTTTTCCAAGCTGGGAACGCCGGCCGCTGCCCGGACGTCCGTCGCCAGCAGCCGCGAGTGCATGGTGTGCTTTGAAAGTGAGGTCACGGCCGCGCTGGTGCCGTGCGGCCACAACCTCTTCTGCATGGAGTGTGCCGTGAGGATCTGCGAGAGGACTGATCCCGAGTGCCCAGTTTGCCACGCGGCAGCCACTCAGGCCATTAGAATATTTTCCTAAAGAGACAGAGCAAGGCATTGGGGGGGTGGGGGTAGGAAGGGAGAATGGGGGGGGTCCATGAAAGAAAAATGATGATGATAATAATAATAATGATGATAATAATAATAATGACATCTGAAGAGCAAAAAATGAATGAAAGAATAAATTAATTTAAAGAAGAAGAAGAAGAAGAAAAAAAAAGAAATTATTTTACGAGCAATGTATGTTATTTTTTAAAAAAAATAAGTGAATAATAAAATTAAAATGAATAGCAAAGCCAGAAATTTTGAAGGGCGAACAATTCTCCAGCCTGCAATGTCTTTTGTAAACCAAGTACTCAGAACGCACACTCGGATCTCGCAAGCAAAGCGGTTTAGTTCAGTTTTTTTTGGTGGTGAGATTGGGACTTCTTGGCGATAACCAAGCCAGGCCACCTGGATCAACCAGGAAGGGAGCAGGGATGCAGGGAGGGCCCTGCCAACCTTTCTCCAGCCATGTTCAACCTTTGTCTTGGCCTGAAGCCCCCACTCTCCTCCCCCCAGGGTTGTCGGCCCAACTGGGAGCTCAGAAAGACACAACAGAAAGAAAGGAAAACGGATAACAGGGATTTAGAAGAACAAGAAAGAAACCATCAACCTCTGGGAACCTGTTAGAACGAGGGCACAACTGTATTACCTCAAAGATTTAAACAAAAAAATCACAGCTGAAGAACTTTTATTGTTTTCCTTTTTTTCTAAAAAAAAACCAAACAAAAAACACAAAAAAAAAAGAAACTCAAAAAAGAAGGTGAAGAAATAAAAATGACGCCAGTGAAACTGAAGAAGGTTTGGAAGAACCTATTGGGATCACACCAGGCGACGAGCGTTTATTTTGTTATTCTGAGCCACCGTGGAGTCTGGAACTTTGTTCTTTTTTCCTTATCCAAGCAGGGATTTGTTCATCAGCCCAATCAGGAGTCACTAACAGGGTATTTCCAAAGCAGTCCCAAGTTCCCACCCATGGGGGGAGTGCATTGACTTCCACGTTTCTGTAGGTCACTCTTCATTCTTTTCTTCAAGCGATGCCAGCTGCAGCTACACACACACACACACACACACACACACACAACATTGTGCTTTTCTTTTCTTAAAAAATATACCCATTGCACCAAAACCTAAGAGAGACGATCATGCAATACAGGCAATGAGCCCACATGAAACCAACATGCATCCCAACAGAAAGCAAAAAAACCCCAGGTTTATAGAGATAATTTTGTTGTCGTCGTTTTTAAACTGGACCAAAACTTTTGTTACCCAAACCAAGTGGGGGAAAAAAAAAACAAAAAAGAAGAAAAAGTATTTCTTTATGGACCAAAACCTCTTCAGCTGTCCTTTTCCTGGATCTTCCTGAGGTTGGCCACTTTTATATATTATATTTTTTTCAGAACGAAACAAAACAGAAAAAAAATTGCCTTGTTGAACATCCTTTAATCATTTCAAGACTCCTGGTTTTGTTAACTGAGATACTTTAAAACCATTGGGAAGTGGGAGAGGATGGGATTCAGGTCTGGCTTCCGTGCCAATGCATGCAAGGTGCAGGCCAGCATCTTCACTCCATCAGGTTTGTTCAGCTGGTCTGTGGATGCCAAAATGCTGTGATGGTAAAAATGTGTTGGATTGACCTATTGAGTACCAGTACACCCAGCTATAAATATATGTGTGTATATATATATATAGGCACTTAATTAAACAAGCACCTATATATATATATATGTGTATATATAAACCCATATATATAATTTTTCTCCCACTACCACTGCTTCCCCATTTCCTACCCCTCGACTTCTGCTCACAGATCCTGGACCCGGATTTAGAACTGAACCAACAAGTTTCACAACTTGGCAGAGACAGTTCTAACAGCAAAAAAAAAACCAAACAAAAAAATCACCTGAGATTTTTTTATTCCCTTCAGTTACAGGAGACTTTATTTTCATCGTAATAATGTTCCTGGGAACATCCTCTCTTCTGCTCAGTTTGCTGCCGCTTGCTCCCAGTTGCTGTCTGTGCCCTGGCACGGTGGGCTCAGGCCAGCCATGGTCACCGGCCACAGTCACTGAAGGGGCTGAGCTCACTGTGCTGGGGCAGGTGGTGCTGGTGCTCTGTGCTGATAAAGATCCACTTTTGATCTTCAGATACCAGTTGGAGGGTGTGAAATGATGGTGGGATGATGGGATGCCTCCACTCTTTTCCATCAACTGTAATGTATTCTGTATGGGCAAGAGATAGATTGGAGGGGTGGGCAATGTTCCCAGGCTGTAGTAGATGCTGATGTTTTGGAAAAGTAAAGACAAAAGTGACAGTGCCATGTTAAGGGGACACTGTCAGGCAGAATTGGTACTCCCCTCCTCCCCAGAGCTGTAAGAAAAGCCTGGCCGTGCCCTTGTCCCTGCGGCGGGCACAGCCGTTCACACCGGGACCGGGTTGGGGTGCAAACACTTCCTGCGGGATGGCGCCGTGTTTTGGACCCGCCGGTGTGGGGGCTGTGGGTGGTGGAGGGCTGGGCTGCTCTGGATGAAATCCCAGAGCCCCCACGCCCCAGCACTGTCCTGAGGCAGCCGTCCCTCCCTGTGGCAGCGTGGCCTCGGCAAAGGCTTTGGCGCCCTGGCCAGCACTGGCCACATCCTTCCTAAAACTGACCCAGTTCTCATTCAGAAGTTTGGTCCCGGGAAGGGAAGGGAGAAGGGGACATTCCTGTTCTCCAGGAACGTCTCCCCTCCCCAGTGCCACCTTCTCCATCATGTCCTCCCCACCCCCCCCCAGGGTTGTATTTTATCCGTTCATTGCCCCAAATTCTCCCGCTGATGTAGAGAGAGTGGTTGGAGCACGAGCTGGGGGGCGGGGGGCGGGCGGGGGACCAACCACCCTTCGGAGGGGCGTTCAGAAGTGTTCGTGTTGGTGCTGGAGGGGCTGAGCTGGGAGCGGCGGTGGCCGCAGCCCCGTGCCGCTGTGTTAGTGAGTGAGTATTCGTTCTTGGCTGAGTGGAGTCTGTTCGTGGTAATGTGAGCAAGTTCTTGATCAATGTCTTTATTTGATGCCAGGTTGTGAAGAGGTGGGTGGGAGTGGGGAGGGGGGAAGGAGACCCCTGTGTCGGGGACCGGGGGTGGGGGGACCTGTTCTAGCACTGACTGTAGGGAGTGGGGAGTGGGAAGGATACGGGGGCTCACGTCTGCTCCTTGAACCTCCTCTCTCACCTTAACAAGCAAAACGATGTAAAAGCCTCCTGCATGCTGAAAAATGTTAGAAAAAAAAACAAAACCCCTTTCTTTTTAAAAAAAAAAAGAAGGGAAAAAAAAAAGAATCATGACCCAAACAAATGTCCAATGCTTGCTGATGGGAACTGGAGTGGGGCTGTCCTGGGGGGCTGCCCTTCTCTGCAGATGAGGTTCCTACTCAAGTCTCCAAGTTGGCCTTTAATAAAATCTTCAGTTCCAATAACCTTTATACATATATATATATATATATATACATATTAATATAGACATATACATATATATTAAAAAAGCTTGATGTAGCAGTTCTAGTTTAAAATGAATAGAAGTATTTCGGCCCCTGTTTTATTTTGATTTTTCCCTGTCCCCTGCTTCCCGCTGTACCCCCCACCGACTCCATATTTTGATGTAGCAACTTCGGAAGAAAGAAAAAACAGGCGCTGTAAATGCACCGAGAGCTACCTCTGCCTCAAGCGGGGGCTGCAGGGAACTCGGGGGGCTCGGGCCTCTCCCTGGTCCCATGGGGCACCTGGAGAGGGGCAGCCTGGGCCCTGCCTGTTGGCATCCATGGAGAGCCCGGTTGTGGGGCTTAAACAACAAATTTGCGTAATTTTTTTTTCTCTCTTTTTAAATATATGTATATATATAAAAATCTTAAAAAAAAAAATAAAAACAAAAAACAAGAAAAATGCCCATGACCTTAACTATTTGCTCTGACTTGTATCTTCCTTGATAGGTGACTAAAAATGGCTTGTTGGTCTAATTCACCAGCAATAACGATAACTAAAGACAGCCCCCTCCTCCTGCACCCGTCCTTTTTCTGCAGTGCCCACGGAGCCGGGTCGTTGCGCTTCTCCCCTCCCACCATGAGGATGCCCTTGGTGACCCCTTGCAGTGTGAACCAGCTGGACTGAACCTCGCTGGCTTCAGCTGCCCCCACGATCCTTCCCAGGCTTTTGGGATAACCCCCTCGGGGTGCTGAAGTGATGGGGACACCCCACTTGCGCCTGGGCTGGAGGGAGGCAGGTGGGGCTGGGACCCGACACACCAAGCCGGGTCTTTCTCCCTCTGGATTAGGAGCGGTTAGACCCTTGTGGGAAGCCTGGTCCGTGCGACCTCCATCCTGCAAAGTCACCTCCCACCCAAGCGGGGTCGGCTCCTGGGAGCGATGACGGGACACGGGCACGCCCCGACGGCGGCCGGTGCCCACGGACGCCGCTGGCTTCCCCTCGGCCCGGCTGGGGAGTGGGGTGTTCCCTGGGGGTTGCATCGGCCCGTGGGGCCCGTGGAGCCAGGGTGGGCACCGAGGTGACCCGCGCCGTGCCGGGTGAATGCTGGTGGTGGTTTTTTGCGAGGCAGCGACACGAGGGCACAGGCAGTGGCACCAGGGCAGGTGCCCGAAACCCGGGGCTGGGAGCAGAGAGAGCAGAGCCGCTCTGGAAGGCGCCGAGCTGCGGGCAGGAGGTGTCCGGGTCCAGGCAGGGTGAGCCCCGGCGGGGCCGGAGCGCGGGGCCCCGGCCGGCTCAGCGCCGCTGGCATTTGCGCACGAGTTTTGCCAAATTGCCGCCGACTTCGGCACTTGCCGCAAACGAGGAGCGGGGACTTGGGGCTGTGCTGGATTTGGGACTCATCCTGCGATCTTTCCTTGTGGACGTGACCCCTCGGGCAGAGCCGAGCCGTGTCAGGGCTGTGGGAGATGTGACCGGGGCGGCGTCCCCCAAAACTGCGTCCTGGGGCGGTGTTGGCGAGCAGCCGCGGCGGGGACAGCGATCCTGGACAAGGGACGGTGCGGGGGAGCGGGTGACAAAACATAACAAAGGGAAACGGAGGGATAAAGTAATATCATGCTGTGATGTCATCCTCATCGACATAAATTATATAGAGAATAGTGTGTATTATAATACATAACGAAAGAAAAAAAAACCAAAATTGGATTTATATTTAATGAGGAGATACTATAAAAATATCTTGTTCTAGCTCCCATTTGCAAAAGTATTTTTCAGCTGGAGGGATATCTATTATTTTTTTCTCTTTTCTTTCTTTCTTAAAAAAATAATAATCTTCATACATACAAAGGCTCAGACTGTTAATATTGTTAACCTCTGAAATCAAAATACTCCAACCTCTTTTGTTTAGTGTTTGAAGGGTTTATTTTGATGCATTTCCTGGTGTTTTTTAAAGAGAGAGAGAGGAGGGAAAAAAAATTAAGATTTTAAAATTAGAACATTTCTTTATAATTTAATATTCTATTTTAATAAATGCATTTATTACATGTAAATGTAGCAAGGAACTGGGCTAATAAAAATACTTTTTATTAGGTAATTTATTATAAGAAAAAAGGATATTTTATTTTATGATAAAGTGATCCTTAAAAGTTTAGAAGGTTTAGAATATATGTAGGTTAAAAAATACATTTGTATCCAGAGTATTGCTTAAAAAGTGGTTTTAATATATGTTTCCTTTTTCGTGTGTGTGTGTGTGTATGTAAAGGTGATAGTTATGGTGCAGATAGCCCTTTCCACAAATAAGAAATTAACACAGTTGGATGTATTTAAACAAAAGAAAAAAAATGAAAAAGAAAAAAAAAAAGGTAATTAAAAGCAGAGAAGTAGAAGAGAAAAACCACTATAAACCCAAGCCTGTGCCCCCATCCTGTGGCTGCTCCATCTAGGAATCCCCTTCGAAAGGGTCGAGGTCTGGGTGGGCTTCGGCTCCGGGCTGGCTCTGGGGCAATCTTTGGGCAGCATCACCCCGTGCTGGCACTGGCAAGGCCCTGCCCTGCTGTGGCACAGCACTTCCTGGGCACCCTGGGCATCCCAGAGTCCAACCCAACCTGATTCACCACCCGGGTGGGCACTGGGGAGCAGAGTTTGCTCCTGCTGTGGTTCCGTGGGACAGGGACTTGTGGAGAACTGGGTGCTCAGAAGGCAAAGCTGGCACTACCCACCTCCCTGCCCTGCTCCGCCTTGTTGCCAGCACTGCCAGCCTGATCCCATCCCAGGGAGCCAGAGGAGTTTTGTCCTTGGTCTGGCTCCAGAGAGCCCAGTATAACCCGAGGTCCTTCGCACAGCCTTGCTGGGAGGGACTGACAGCCACTGCCGGCACAGATGCCCGGCTGGAGCGTGCTCGTGGGGGGCTCTGGACACCTGCAGGGTGGTCACCATCTGTTGCCTCCCTTTAGACCTTGGCTCCGTCTCTTCCTGTGCTGGACAGGTTGGTTTGGTCCCAGTGTTCAGGCCATGGATCTTGAGAACATCCATGGCCATTCCTTCGGAGCTTGTGCCAGACCAGAGCTGTTGGCTCGTCCTGGTGCTTTGACCAGCCAGGGACTGAGCTTACACAGAGCTCCTGGCCAGCTCCAGCCCATCCTAGATGGGAACGTGTCACCTCCAAGCCAGTGTGGGCACAGCTCCTGCAAGACCCCTATTGCAGGGACAGCCAGAGCAGTGGGAGTGCCCCCAGCTGGGTTCCAAGCTTCCTTTAATCCAGGGAAGCACTTCAGCAAGCTCTTGGCTCCAGAACATCCTGGAGTGTTTCACAGGATCTTGTCCCAGGGGCTGCTTTAGGGATGTGCTGAGCAGCCACGACCTCCCTGTGGGCTGGGGAGTGAGGGGTGGTCTGTCCCCTTCAACCCCAAATCCAGCCCATGTCCTGCTCCCTCTCCCAAAGAAGCAGGAAGATGGGGCAATGCTTCTGCTCTGTTGCCTTTCAAAGAATCATTTTAAAATAAGAATTTTTTTCTGTTTGTTTGTTTGTTTTTAACCAAAAATGAGAAGAAGAAAAAGGTTTGCGTTGATGGGTATTAAAAAAATGTTAATAATAATAAACACTCAAATTTATTTCATATAATCCTAGAGTAAAGATTAAAAAAAATTAACTAGCTCAAATAGTAGATGCTATCCATATTGTTTAATCTATAGTAGATCCAAGTGATCCCAGACAGAGCAGAATGTAAAATAAACTTGTGAACACGATCATTGTTAACTTCCCCAGGAATTCCATCTTTTTTTAGTACTATTTTTCTGAAGCAAACAAATAAATGACCGAAAGCCTAACAAAATAATGGCCACCAACTGGTACCTTCTGTCAATCAAAGTCCTGAAGTTATTTTTATAGAGGGGAAAAAAAAGACAAAAAAAAAGGGATCTAATAATATGTATTTTTTTAAAAAGATACGTTTGGGGGTTTATGTTGCTTTTTTAATAAAAATAGACAGATTTGGCTAGTCATGGAACAAAATAAGGAAGTTTTAGGCCATTAATTTTTGCCTTATTCTGACTTCCAGCCTTGGGCTTGGAGCAGAAAATTGCAGAAAAATGTTCAAAGTTGCTGTTACTTTCCTTGGGCTGTTCTTGGTTTTTGAACTTCTCCAAGCACCAAAGGTGTGGGAAGATCCCGGGATGGGCAGGTGGGACCATCCCAGGTGGGAAGGCGAAGGAAAGCAAGATTGGGTGATCTCCCCTCTGTAAGGTGACAGACAGAGCTCGAAGGCAGTGAGGTGCCGGGCGGAGGCTCTGCCCTCGCACTGGGCAGTGTCAGGGCATTAGGGTTGGTTTGTTCCCTCTTTGTTTGTTTTCTTTCTTTCTCTTGGTTCTCTCTCACCCCGGTTGCGTTGCACCGGGAGACGCCGTGCACCTCGGGATGAGCTCACTTGCTTAGCCTGTGGCATCTTCCAGGAGATTTGGTTTGTTGGATGTTTCTCTGCTTGGCCTCCAACCATCGGTTTTGAGCATTGGAGCTGCGGGTGAGTGTTTGGAAAAGTCTCTGCCAGCCTGAGAGGGCCTTCTTGCCACCGTGCTGGGCCATGACATCCCTGATCCCACAGCTTGGCTTCCTGACAGCTGCCCCGACGCTGTCCTGCTCGCGGGAGAGTGACACTCGTGGCACATGCCTGGTTTTTGGCTGCAGGAGCACGGAGGAGGCTGAAGGCTGTCCTTAGCCAGCACAGTGCGTTGCGTTCTGGATGGATCCTGAGTCCCTGCAGTGCCGAGAGCAGGACCAAAGGCTCCTCGAGTTGGCAGCATGCAGTGGGTGCTGTGATGGCAGACCTGCTCTGGGCACTGCAGGGCAGGGCAACACAGCCCTGGCACCAGCACTGGGGCAGGACGTGCCCCATGCCCCTGCCAGCTACTCAATTTGTTCCAGAGACAGGCCAGCACTTCTCTCTGGAGTACTGGTGCTGCTTTTCACTGCACCAAAATCTCTGTTTAACAGAGAGCTCTCAGAAAGAAACATCCAAGAGGCAGGACCATTAGCAAAGCCGAGTGCTGCAAAGAAAACACCCTTGGAAGTTGGTTCCCTCTGGGTTTAGCCTTTGCTCCTCTACTCTGTGTTGAGGCTCAGCCGTAGCAAACCCACAGATCTCCTGCAGCTTCGGAGCATCCACACAGATGCCTTCGAGAAGCACGGTGGTTGTCCCTTGCTCCCTGACGGTGCCTGCTTCGGGGGCCTGGGGTAGCCTTTACCAGCATTCATCACTCAGCAAAGCCATGCAATAGGTCAGGACAGGAATGAAGACAGTTCTCATTCGGTTTCTGCATATAAATAGCACTGTGAATCTGAGATCCCTCCCCGGGACCCTCCCGGCACGCTGGGGTGTTTCGGGAAGCAGGGCACGAGGTCTCCTGCGCTTCCGGAGGGGTTCGTGCTCGGTGGAATCAAGCGCCTGGTCCTTCCCTGCCGGGGCGGCGAGGCAGCCTGTTTGCTCTTTCAGTTTTGTTTTACCTCATTTTTTTGATTTGATACTTGAAGAAGTGACAGTGATGGACATTGTACAGTGGTGCCCTGGACTGGAGAGTGGATGCACTTTATCGTCACTTGTGTACGGACAGTGGGACCCGTCCCACCTCTGCCAAGCCCCAGCAAGGTGTCCTTGGTGGCAGCAGAGCCAGCGCCGGCTGGTTCTTCCAAAACCCTTTCTAGGATGTTAGAGAGCAATCTCTGTGTTTTAGTGTGGGTTTTCACATCCTGTAGAAACTTGAAGTCATGTTCTGCTGTCAGTTGACCCAGTGAAAAATTCAGCTGGAATTGTGCTAGGCAGACTTTGGTTTGCCTGTGCTGTGCTAGCGGGAGATAGCAGAGGTTGGGCAGCTCCTGCCTCCCTCCCATGTGGCTCCACTGTTCCAATGGGTTACTCTACTGGAATCTGGAGTCACTGCAGCCCTGGCAGGCTGCAGCATCCCTGCTGGATCCACTCCAGCATCACTTCAGGGCTGCTAATGGAGCAAATTGAAAGTCACCCCCAGTAAAGTGACACTAATGTAAAATCTGGAGTAGTTCCACTACTGTCTGTGAAAATGAAGTCCCCCTCCAATGGTGGCACCGGGTTGCTGACAGCAGGATGTACTTTCTGGGCTTATGATGATGCTTTTGAAACAACTTGCAGAGAAACGGAGCGGTGAGATGTAGCAGTGTGGTGTGGCCGTGGAGATCTGCTCTTGGCTCCTGGGAGCTGGGACACAAGACGTGGTCACAGGCTGTTTTGCTTATCTGTGAAACCATCTGTGAAACCAAGCATTCTATTTTCCTTTTTCTTTATGAATTCTGTTCAAGATAATCATAAAAAAAAGGGGAAAAAAGACCAGGAGCTGGATCCTGTTTTGCAGCATGGGATTTACTCCTGAGTTAGAAAGCAGTGTGTTAAGCAAACATGAAAGGCAATGGGCATGAAGGCTGGCAGATCTCAGACTGGCAGGTCTGATCGAGCTGCAGCCATTGCAGAGCCAGCTCTGATCCCAGCCCCAGGCAAGCCGAGGAAATCTCCAGGGATGCCCAGAGCAGCCCCCAGGCATCCGACTGTGCAGTCGGGAGCCTGTGGGGCTGAAGAGGATTTCCTCTGGCTCTGCCCTGGTATCAAAGAGATCCAGGCTCCAGCTTGCTGCCGTTGGGACTCTGGCAGAGTGGCTCCAGTGGGATTTCCCACATGAGATGTGCTAAAATGAAACCCAAGCCAAGGGCTCCCTGCAGCAGCTGATCTCACCGATACCCACCCAGGAGAGCACAGCCCTCTTGAGCCCTTCATGGCTTTGCTTGCACAGCACCACGTTGGCTTCTTCTCACCCTCGCTGCTGCACAAGTTCGTGTGTATCCGCTCTCCCTTGGATCTGGGCGCTGTCCTGCTCCATGGTACTCCCACCTCGTGCTGAGCCAGCTGGCCACGGAGTGGGCCGGCCATTGCCGGCCACGCTGACTGTGTGGCCCTTCCATTGAAAGTCCATTCCTTATTATTTTGTGTTTGCTTCCCCCCCCCCCTCCTCTTTTCTTTTAACGTCATAGGAAACCTGTAGTCGGGATTGTTACTATTGGAAACCGATCACATGTTCCATCCAGGTATTTTCATCTCTCTGGCGTGACGCAAAAATAAAGGCCTGAGAGAGAGATATAACCGAACATAGAAGTAGAGTTAGGCTTGTTGTCTGAGTTTTGAGGCATATAGTATAATGGGAGAAGGAAAAAAATTAAAATAAAAGAAAATTAAAATAATGATGTTGCACAACTTGTAGAAAACAAAGAAGGGAAAGGGTTAATGTATTAAATGTGCTAAATTACATTAAGAACTTAATTTTATTAAAGTATTATTACTTAAGAAACTTGGTATCTGCTCCTGGTTTGTGTCTGTTCACACTTGAGGAAGGGCCGTGAGCAGTGGTTGGGAACAAGGCCCTGCTGGGCTGAGTTCCAGGGCCGTGGGACTGGAGCTCCCTCTGCCACCCCTCCTGGATCTCCCACCCATCAGCTCTTCTTGGGGTTCATTAAAGCACTTGTGAGATGATGAGCCTTCTGAGGCAGCTGCTTCTCCCAGTGCTGGTGCTAGCAGGTCCCACATCCATGAGCCACCCTGTGCCACATTTTGCCCTTCCCACTCATATAAAAACTGGAAAGGCTGGAACAAAACAGAGCTGCCCAGCCCAAAAGTGTCTCCGTGAGTCTAAGTGAACTCATCATCCCATGTGTCCATGCCAGTGCCAGGCTGATGGCCCGTCCAACAGCAGTGAGCCCCAAGGAGTGCTTGGCTCAGCCCTGTCCCTTTGTGGAGCCCCTTGGAGCAGCATCCATACCCTGCATGCCCACCTCTCCAGCCGGTGGGGCTGACATCACCTCTTGGCACTGTGTTTTGGTGTGGGCAGATGGTGTGGGAGGAGGTGGTGCTTGGCAGCTCCAGCTGGTCTGCACGTGTTCAGGGCTTTGCCAGCTGAGGTGGGCATGGGGTAGAGCACAGTCCATGGGGCAATGGCCACCATTCCCTGGGGACAGCCCCCAGCTGTGGTCAGACCCAGGGTATGACAGAGGACGGGTCTGCCCAGCTCAGGGACGAGGCTGCCTCTGGAGGGGGCAGTGCTGTGGCGTAGGGACACAGTGCCAGGGGCTGGAGCCAAGCTAAGGTGCTGCCAGGGCTAGGGTGGCTGCACAGGGGGTGGGTAAAAATGGGCACCCATATGGTGCAGTCGCTTCTGCGCCCTCTTTGTGCATCCTCAGCTGCCCCTGTGCCAGCAGCAGGATCCAACCTGTTCTTCTAATCCTGAACTTCAAGCTCTCCCCTCTGGCCTCCCAGTAGGACACCCCCTTGCCCAGGCTACATTCATACCTTCCTCCCAACCCTCCTCCTCACCCTTCATTGTGTGTGGACGCTGCCCAGCTGCCCCATGTGAGGCTGGCACTGCTCCTGCCTCAAGGAAAGACCTGGCAGAGAGAGAAAATGCCTCAACAGCAGCTTTATTTGGGGATTTTGCCTCAAATTCTGTTTCATCGACAAATCGTGCCCCAAGGGGAGACCCTGTCCCAGTTCCTACTGGCACAGCCAAGTGAGAGGCAGTGACTGTGGGCAGCTGTGAAAAGAAAGAGATTCCCCCAAAACCCCACAGTGCCACAGGGGCCACGCTCCCAGTACTGGGTCAATGGGGCAGGCTTTCCCACCTGCACCCCTCTTGACTGACACCTGCCAATCACCCCTGCCAGCAGCGCTGGGCTCAGCACAGTCTGTGCCAGCATCTTGGGTGATGTCCACCTTGGGGAGTGGCCGCTGTCCCCCAGGCAGGGGACAAGGCCACCGTCACCCCACCATGCAGCAGACACTCCATCCAGTGGTGGCGTGTCCCCAGGCTGGGCCATGCAGCCACCAGCCACGGTGGCCAAACACTTGAGCAGGGAAGGGCCAAGCCATGCCAGGGGATCATCGCAGCTGGAGCCGGTGCTGACACTGTTTCCCACACAGGAAGCTGCGCAGAGGGACCATGGGCCCACCCTCAGCACCTCATCCCTGCCCTCACCCTCCCAAATCCCCAGTCCTCTCTTTTCCCCTCCTTGGGGCTTCCCAAAGGCCAAGGCCCCCCAGCCTCTGCTCCCATCTCTTTCTATGGAAGAGTCACAGCTTTCCTCTTTGCTGGGGTCATGCTGCAGGGCAGGGTCACAACTCAAAAACAGCGTCACCCCCACCCTGGATGGCCCCAGCAGCACCCAGAGGCACTCCCAGTTCTCGGTGCCGCAGGGACAGGGCTGGGCACAACCAGCTGCATCACTGCTGCTTTCACCAGGCCAGAGAAAGTTGCACCCAGTGTCCCCCTCCCCACCCACCCCACGGGGCTGCACACAGGGCGTCACCAAACAGGGACTCACCATGTTCAGGCTTGTTCAGTGCCACCCAGCCACCTAGTGACTGTGCCTGCAGGGCTAAAGGGAACAGGGACACAGGGGATGGCATGTCCTCGACCTTGGGGAGAGAGGGGAAACACCCTGATGCTTTGGGTCCCCCCCATTTTTGTTGGTCCTACATAAACACAGGCGGAGCAGCACATGGGCAGTATGATGGTGCACACAAAAGCAGCCACCAGCCTGCACTGCTCAGGGAGCTGTGGCAGCCAGAGGTAGAGGGTGAGACATACGATGCCACCATGTGCTGGGTGGTGGGGGGTCAAGGTGGGGGCACCCCAGGGGCTCAGATGTTCTGGCAGCAGGGCGCTTGCCGGCCCTCCTGCTGCGTGGGCAGCACCCGGATGGGCTCAATGGTGGTGGAGGGGCCAAACTCTGACTCTGGTTGCCCAGTGATCTGCCTCTGGGACACGATGCGGTAGATCTCTGCCAGCAGAGAGAGAAGAGAAGCGAAAAATCAATTCTTTAGGTAGGTATTTCAGTGGGGGATCTGTTCCCTCCACAAACACAGAGCTCCAAGGGTGCAAATGCCCACCTCTCACCCTCCAGAGGAGCAGGATTCCAACCCAGATCCCACCCAGTACAGCCAGGACCCCCAGGGGGGTCCTGGGAGAACACAGTGTCCAAAGTCCTCTCTATTCCTCTCCCTCCCTTTCCTGCTTGCCCCTTTCCTGCTTGCCCCGTACCTGAGAGGATGTTGTGGAAAGCTGTCTCCACATTGGTGGAGTCCAGAGCAGATGTCTCAAGGAAGGACAGCCCATTCTTCTCTGCAAGAACAGTGAGCTCAGGTGGGTGCCATGAACTCCAGCCTGATGGGATGGGCTGGACAGGATGGGGGAAGATACCTGCAAAGCTCCTGGCCTCATCGGTGGGCACAGCCCGCAGGTGCCGCAGGTCGCTCTTGTTGCCCACCAGCATGATGACAATGTTGGCGTCAGCGTGGTCCTGCAGCTCCTTCAGCCAGCGCTCCGCATTCTCATACGTCAGGTACTTGGCAATGTCATAGACGAGCAGAGCTCCCACTGCCCCCCGGTAGTACCTGGGGGACAGGGAGGGGACAGGGTCACAGCAGGGCCCCAGGCAAGGGCCACAGGGTGGGAGCAAGGAAACTCACGCTGAGGTGATGGCACGGTACCGCTCCTGCCCGGCCGTGTCCCAGATCTGAGCCTTCACCGTCTTGTTGTCCACCTGGATGCTCCTTGTGGCAAACTCCACCCCGATGGTACTCTTGCTCTCCAGATTGAACTCATTGCGGGTGAAGCGTGAGAGCAGGTTGCTCTTCCCCACCCCAGAGTCCCCGATGAGCACAACTGGGGGGCACAAATACAGTGTCAGCTCCCTCAGCCACCCAGGAAAGCCACCCATCCCACAGCCTGGCAGGGATGGCAGTCTCCCCATCTGCTCCCCCCATCCAGCCCCCATCTCTGTCTCACCCAGGAGAAGCTGACAGGTGAGGGGTGAAGCAGAGCAGGACCAGCTGCCTCCACTCCTCCCAGCAGCATCACTGCTGCCTGTAAACACCCCTTGAGAAAATCCCTGCCATCACTGGGAAGTTGCCAGGAGTTTCTGTCCCTGGGGATGGGAAAGCACCATATGCACTGATGTACCCAAAACAGGCAGAAAAACAGGGTCAGGACTTGTGTGGGGAGAGCCAGGCCAGAGGCCAGTCAGAGCTGGGGCTCCTCTTGCCAACCCTGTGTGCCCTCCAACCCTGAGGGCACACAGAGGACTTAAAGACATGGTTTGAAAGGAAGCATCCTCCTCTTCCGCTGCTGCTGGTCCAGCCCATGAGCCGGGAAGTCCCTGGGTGTGGGTTAAATGCATTTTCTGCCTGTCACAGATCTGGTTGGTTCCTGTAAAACCTGGTGAAACAGGCTCTGGGGAACTTTATCACACACCTCCCCAGTCAAGTTTGTTGAGTTTATGACTCAACAGGTTTTTGGGTTTATTTTTTAAGTTGTTTTTAATTCCCTCACTGCCGACCCTGTTCATTCCCCAGGTGTACTCAGCCACTTTGCCCACCTGTGGGACATTTGCCCAGCCCAGCAGCACCAGCAAGGGGCCACTGGGACACCACACATTGCAGGAAGTACAGCAAGGCACAGCTATGCTCAGTCAAAGCTCAGCAGCCACCATCCTTGCAAGGATGTTGCTCCATGTCCTGGATAAGCCCTTCCCACCAGCTCCAGCCCGTAGACATGGCTCCCCTGCATGGTGCAGAGCCTCCAACAGTGCAGTCACCCCATCAACAAAGCCCTCAGTGTAGGGCAGCCAGCAAACAGCCTGGCTCCAGGAAGCCCAGCAGGATGTGGAACAGCTCTCTAGGATCACAGAGGGGAACTGGAAGGCACCAGAGCATCGCTGGCAATTGCTGTGTCAGGACAGCCGGAGAATGAGGGAAAGGCAGTTCCTCCATAGCATCACAGGATGGTTTGGGTGGATGGGACTATAAAGCTCATCTTGTTCCACTGCTTGGTTCCACTATCCCAGGTTGCTCCAAGCCCTGTCCAACCTGGCCTTGAACACTTCCAGGTATGGGATAGTCACAGCTTCTCTGGGGCAGCCTGTGTCATGGTCTCCCCACCCTCACAGCCAAGAATTCCTTTCCAATATCCCATGTATCCCTACCCTCTGGCAGCAGGAAGCCATTTCCCCTTGTCCTGTCACTCCAGGCCTTTGTCCAGAGTCCCTCTCCAGCTCTCCTGGAGCCCCTTTAAGCACTGGTCTAAGGTTTCTCCAGAGCCTTTTCTTCTACAGGCTGAATACCCCCAGCTCTGCCAGCCTGGTTCCAGCCCTTGGAGCATCTCTGTGGCCACCTCCACTTGTTCGAGAAGCTGCACATCCTTCCTGTGGTGGGTGGCCTCCAAGCTGGAGGCAGCTTGGCAGGGGAGTCTCACCAGAGCGGAGCTTTGCCCAGCTGCTGGGGAGGCTTCTCAGCTGCTGCCCACTGCACAGAGGTCTGAGAGGACCATAACAACCTGGACTACACTGGACAAGACAGTAGGAAAAGCAGGCCAGTGGTGAGACAGGTTCCTCACCACTTTCTAAACCCTGAAGTTTTGATCTGAGCTCGGTTGTTTACCAACAACAGGAAATTGCTCTTCCTCAGCTCAACTGCCACAATCCCCAGCCTGGCAGTGCCTACTCCACGGCAGGCTCCAGAGGGCTTTGGACCACACCAGGGATGCAGGGTGGGTGGTGCAGGGCCCTGCAGCTTGTGCAGGTGATGATGAGCCCCATGTCCCTGAGCTTGAATGGCTTGAGGAGCTGGAGCAGCATCCCCCACCCCAGGCACAAAAGCATTTGCCACCTTCTGTCCTCACTGCCTCTGAACACATCCTGCGAGCACTGGTGAACATCCTCAGCACTCCACGTCTCACTGCAGGAAGAGAAACTGGAGCTGGAGCTCCACACAGGGCCCCAAGGAAGGGTCCCAGGAACAGCCATGCCCAGAGCTGTTCCTCAACCACAGAGCCCCTCCAGCAGCATCAGGACCTTGCACAGCTGGAATGTGCATTGTGCTTTGCAACAACTGATGCTCCCATTTCAGTGGAACTCGGGATAATGCTGCTTCCAGCTGTGACAATCTCCGTTTTAGGAGGGGAGAGGCTGGGCTAGCAGAGCTGTTGGACCTGGGAGCAGTAGCCCAGCTCCATGCCCCTGGACGCTGCATCCCCTTTCAACTCTGCTCCTGCTTTGGGAAGGATGAGCTACCCCTGCACTGAAAACTGAGTTCTCCTACTTTTTAAGGACTCCAGAGACCACCATGAGACCCCAGAGGAAGATTAAGAGGCTATGGTGAGCTGCTCTCAGCCCTGGCTCCAGGAGGATGACAGGGGATGGACAGACACAGGAGGACCATGTGCCGCAGCCCCCTCAGAGCCACGCTGCTGGCCCAGCACAGGGCGGGAGGAGCAGAACAAAGCAGCTGGGAGAACTCCTGCCTGGGCATCGCACTCGAGGCACAACTCAGCATCAGAATTTCCCCCACACCAGGTCCCAGACTAACTCCAGGGAGGAGGACTTTCCTGGGCAGTGGCCAGGGAAGGTGTGCAAGGAGCCAGGGGCTACCAGCATGTTGCTGGCTGGAATTACATCCTGTTGGTGGCTAGAATTACTCGGGGCCTTGCGGGCAGGCCTGCGCGGGCGGGCTGACTCAGAGCCGCCCACTGGTGAGCTCATACCCTGGATTTTATGGCTCAGGAGGCTGTGGCATTGCCAAGATGTCCCTTTACTTCCCCAGCACCTGCTTTGGCCACAGCAGACCGCAGGGAAGCCTGGTATGCACAGGGATGGGGGTGCTTCATGGGCATGCTGGGCTCCCACAGCCGGAAACGCCAACCCTGGGTCTTCAAGAGTCTGTCCCTGTCCCCCACCCACCCCGTGCACAGCAGCACGGTCACAGCACGACCAGCACCAGGAAGGACATGCCCGGATCCCTGGATCCTTCCCCTCCACTGCAGCCGGGGAGCAGCACGGCTTTCTCTCCTGGGGTTGATTCCTCAGCTCCCAGATGGGCTCCCCTCACCCAGTGCCACAGACCAGAGCACCCACAGAGCCCCACAGAGCAGCCTTCCCCACGACCCCCGGGACCAGCACCCTGTCCTGGCCACAGCCACCCCTCCCAGGACGCTGTGCACTCAGGCCAGGGCTGCAGCCTCCTCCCGCAGCAGGAAAGAGCTGCTGTAACGAGCATCGGCACCTCAAACCATCAGCGCAGCTCGAGCAAACCCTCCGACCGCAGCAGCGTTTCAGCCCCAGCCCCACCAGTATCCACCCTCCTTCCCAGCACAGCGGAACAGCACAACAAGCCCCCGCCCCGAGAACTGAGTGTTATATCCCAGTACAAGCCCCAGCCTCCAGTCCTATGCCGAGAGTGGAGCCAGCCCCGACGGCAGCGCGCTGAGACCGGGCACAGCTCATTGCAGGCACGGCCAGTGCTGGCCGGGCAGCAGACCCACCTTTGAAGAGATAATCGTACTCATCATCCTTGCCCCGCATCTCGCCCAGCACCACAGCCCCACTCCCACTGGGCCAACGGGGATTTCCGGGCCTTATCCAGCCCTGGCAGGGGCTGTCCCCCGCCACCCATTGGTGGCCACAGCCTTTCCTGCTCCACGGCCATTGGCGGCTGGGGCTGCCCGTCAGAGCTCAGGTGTGCTCACCTGGGCCAGGTAAGGGGGCAGGGATGCTGCATGGCGGCAGGGACAGGCCACCACCCGTGTGTGCTCCTGAAGGGACGCTGAACCGAGGGTGGGACGGGGAACTGGGCTGGCACGTCTGGCGTGGTGCAAAGGGAAAGCGAGTGAAAACACGGAGAATCCAGCAGGAATTCTCCCGTTTCGGAGGGGTTTCAGATAACTGGCAGAGGTTGCGTCATCGTTTGAACAGATAAAGTTCAAACAGGGGACATAAACTGAGAAAGCCTGCATGGGGAGGGGGCACAGGGGAGCATGGCTTTAGGGTGGGAGTGGGCACAGAGGGAACATGGCATCGGGGTAGGAGGGGGCACAGGGGAGCCATGGCATCCAGCTGGGCTGCTTTGGAGGCCACGATCTTCAGCACATCATGAAGGTGGGGACCCAGGGCGTTGACCACAAACACGCAGGAATTCCAGCTCAGTAAACCTGCATTTCACAAGTCCTTTAATCATTGCGTCACGCCCGTGCTGGACACAGAGCTGCTCCCGGCCCCACGGCACTGGGCCCCGCGCCCAGCCCTGCTCTGCCATGCAGACAGCAGGCACCTTTGCTTGGTCTGGCTGTCACACTCGCCCCATGACTAGGGATGGGACAGATGTCTAGGGATGAGACAGCCAAGGGTTGAGTGCTGACACTTCATTCCTTAGGGCTTGGCACAACTCCAGAGCAGTCCCTGGTGGGACAGACACTTGTTGGTCAGCCACATCCTCAGCACATGGCACAGGGTGGCCCTACGGGAGCAACTCCAGGGCCAGAGGCAATCAGAGAGCTCCCGTTGCTGGCATGATCCTGCCCAGGACCTCCTGACTTCTTCCCCAGAGGTGCCTCAGGGGTGTCCTGGTCCTTTGCCCTGCAGGTCCAGAAGGACTGATACGGTGCGTGACAGTGGTGATGCTAATCAGGGCCCAGCAAAAATGAAACAGAGAGAGAAGAGCTCCTGGAACTGGTGCTTCTCACTGTTTATGGCAGAATTTGGGCCCTGTCCAGGCTGTTGGTCCCCACTGCACCAGGACAGGGATGGCACTGCAGGCAGGGTGACACCAGCCTGTGCTGGTGGCCACCAGTGTGTCCTGGGGCCGTGGGGTTCCCTGGGGGCTTCCCAGGGTGCCCAGTGGGCTCAGAGGGCCACGCAGCACGGGCGCCTCTCCGCCTGTGCCGGGGCTGTGCTTGCGGGGTTCTCACTGGCAAGTGCCACCGTGTTGCTTTGGCTGCTCCTCTGTTTCTGCTTCTGCACTTTGTAGAAGATTTCTGCAAAAGAAGTGCCAGGAGGTCTGCGTGCCAGCCAAGGCCCCCTGGGGACACAGGGACAGCTTCAAGCCTGCAGCTCCCACTGCTCGCCCATAGCTCAGCATTCCAGTCTCTCCTTCCCCTCTACACAGCAGAGGGGTGACTTGAGGGGTGGCAGGGGAGAAGCTCCCACAGAGTGCACCCCTGAGAGGCGCCTGAGGAACACCCTGTGCTTGGGCAATTTCCTCTTGCCCAACCTGGGATTAGTGCTTCACCCTGTGCTGGGGTTGGCAGCTCGCTGGGCCAAGCTGGCTCAGCACGGCACTGCACGGCACAGCATGGCATGGTACAGCACTGCACAGCTTGGCATGGCTCAGCACGGCATGGCACACTTCACTGCCAGGATGCTGCTGGCTGCCATTCCTGGAGAGCTGCTCTAGGACTCCATCCCTGTCCCCCCAGGTCCCCATGGCTGGTTTGGCAGGATGCTGGAGACATCAAGTCATGAGCCCAGGACAACAGGAAGGAGACTGGAGATTACGGGGGAGAAGCAGCCCCTGGGGCTTTACGGATACCCAGGGGCCACAAGAACAAAGCTGCGGGTGTGGGGAGCGAAACGCCCAGCACCAAAGGCTGAAAACCAAACCATCCTGAAAGACAACACCAAAACCAGCCCCAAAGACCTCATGAAACTAGCCCCAAATAGCTCAAGTGGAGGAGGGAGAGAAGCACTGCACATCATCTGCCCAGCCCTGCATCCCTGGGAAGGGACCCTGTGGTGCCCTGGGACCCTGCTGCACCATGGTGCCAGTGCCCATACCCTTCAGGATGGTCTCAAATGCTTCCTCAACATTGGTGGAGTCCAGTGCTGAGGTCTCGACGAACAGCAGCCCGTTATTGTCTGCAAGGAGAGGAGCCCCTGAGATGATGCAGACCCCAGTGAGGACATGGCTCCAATCTGGAGCACCTTTAGAGATGTTTAGGTACTTGCAGTGGGGGCAGGTCCATGCTGTTAGGGAGGTTCTCAAGCCCCCAACCTGTGGCGAGGTGCCAGCCTGTACCTGCAAACATTTTTGCCTCCTCCATGGGCACCTCCCGAGCCTGTGCGAGGTCAGTCTTGTTCCCCACCAGCATGACAACGATGCTGGCCTCAGCATGGTCGTACAGCTCCTTCAGCCAGCGGTCCACCACATCGTATGTCTGGTGCTTGGTGATGTCAAACACGACCAGGGCACCCACAGCCCCCCGGTAATACCTATGACAGAACCCCATCATCATTCCATGCTCCAGATTCCCCCCAGCATCCTCACCCATGGGGCTGAACCATGAGAACATTCCCTTCCAAGGCCAGGAGAAGCATGGATTTCAGGCCTCCCATCCTTACGCTGAGGTGATGGCGCGGTACCGCTCCAGTCCGGCCGTGTCCCAGATCTGAGCCTTCACCACGGCGTCTCCCACCAGGATTGTGCGGGTGGAGAACTCCACGCCGATGGTGGTGCGGCTGTCATGGTTGAACTCGTTGCGGGTAAAACGAGAGAGCAGGTTTGTTTTTCCCACCCCAGACTCCCCGATCAGGACGACTGTGGAAGGAAGGAGAAATCCCACTGGACTGCCCCAGCTACCAACACTGGTTGCATGGGCATCGCTTCCTTTCTGATGACCCCAGACAGGCTGCAGAGGTTGGGCAGCTGTGTGGGTTTAACCCCTGGTGTGGTCACTCCTTCAGCAAGCAGGAGTCCCCATGGCAGCCCGACTGTGCTCCCTAGTGCTGGTGCAGCCCCAGAGCTGTCCAGGGGGGTCACGGCTGCTGCTCTGGGCAGCAGGAGCAGGGTGAGGATGTTGGTGAGCCCTGGGTCACCCTGCTGCAGTGGGCACCCAGAATGAATGGCACACCAGAGCCTGTCTGTCTCCACTTGCCCAAAGGGAGCACTGAGCTCCAGCAGTCCAGCCAGTAGCACCTGGCAGAGACCAGATGGGCCCAAAGAGCTGAGGATGGGAGGTATGAGGCTGTGCTTCCATTTCTCCAGCTCAGGTTTGACCCCCATGTCCTCTGCATGTGCCACCACCCAGGTCACCACAGCAAAAGATTTTTCAATGACCACTGCTCTCATGGCATTCATGTCTCACACACACTCCCCAGCTTTCACAACCCCATCCCCCACCAGCAATTTGCCTGCCACTCTACACCTGCAGCTTTGGGATGAGTGTGGATCTCCCTGGGCCTCTGTGCACCCTGGTGCCGCTCACCAGCCCTGGCCTCACCGCTGTCACTGGTCGGTGCCTGCTCCCCAGTCCCCTGACCCTGTGTAGCTCCCGGTGCCCATCACAGCTGCAGGGACAGACAACAACGTCCCATTTCGGGACACAGCAACTCTGGGGAAAGGGCACCCTAGTTCCCTCCCCGCAGCTCCTGGCTTTCAGCTCCACCCCTTTTGGGGAAGACGGGGGTCGCATCGAGCGCAGGACTCACCCTTGAAGACAAAGTTATAATCCTCCTCGGCGCTGCCCATGTCGCCTCTGCTGCCGCCTGCCCTCGCAGGGCCGCCCTGGGTTTCCTCCTTCCCGCTGCCAAGCCTCGAGCAGATGGCGGGGCGGGCCGGGCTCCCGGAGGCGCCGAGGGAGGAGACGGAGCGACCAAAGGTTCCCCTCTGTCGGGGAGCGAAGGGGGTCCAGGGGAGCGCGGAGGGTCTGGGGCAGCGGCGGCGACAGAGGCTGGGCTGCCGACAGCGCGGCCGGTTGACTCAAGGGGTGGGACTGGGTGTCGCAGCGCAGGTTGGGCAGGTAGTGTCACCCCTGGGACCGTCACGGGGTGGCTGGAGGAGGAGCCAGGGCCCGATCCTGAGTGCGGGGTAGGCTGGGGCAACGAGGACAGCACCAGCAGTGTGGGCAACACGGACAGCGTGGGCAGGGAAGGGTGCGAGGGCACTGTGGGGTGTGAGGGCAGCGTGGGCAGGGGCAGAGCAGACAGAACAGTGAGGACAACCCTAACAGCGGGCGCAGCGATGGCACAGCTTGGCAGTACGGGTGGAGCGGGACAGTGTGTGGTGCATGGCAGCAAAGGCAGACTGGGGCAGCAAGGGCAGAGGAGGGCACTGTGGGGTGTGAAGGCAGCAAGGGCAGCTGTGCCAGTAGCAGAACCCCCGCTCAGCCCGGCTCCTGCCGGCTTCGAACGTTCCCTCGCCTCTGCTGCCATCGTGTGAAAGCCAGGGAAACGGGAAGGAGCCCCCACCACCCCCAGCTATCCCAGTGCAACCAGCAGGGGCTCGGCTCTGTTGTAACCCCTCTTCTTTGACAGCAGCCCCTTGCAGCTTCTCGTCTTTCCCCAGGGCAATGGGCACCTCCAAAACACTGCCCAGGCACTCCCAGCCCAGCCGGGTTGTGTTACCCCTCAGTTCCCCCAACAACAGACACAATGGACACAAGCATCAAACACACTTTTATTCCCCCCAGTTTTTGTGTTCCCCCCACCTTATTTTTAAGACCACACTAGAGCTCCGGGATGCCCATGGGGCCACTCACGCCCAACCCACGGCAGTGACGGTGACGGTGCTGGAGCCCAGTGGCACCTCGGAGCCCTCCACTGCCTGCTCACGATGCGGCCACCTGTGTGAGCGGCTCCTCCAGGTACTGGACCAGTGCCTGTGCCTGCAAGCAGAGAATGGCATGAGCCATGCTCAGGTGGGTTTGGCAACCTGTGTGCCCACTGCCCACTTGCTTATTATAATTTATATTTCAGTTTAGAGCCTTAAGAAGGTGTGATGTGGCGCCCGGGCAGGCATGGGGGACAGAAGACTCTCTGCAAGTTGCAGAGTGTCCCAGGCATGGCAGCTTCCTCCAGCCCTTCCATCCCAATCCTCTTCAACAGCTCTTTTCCACACCAGAGCAAGGGATGCAGGCCTGCAGCCCCCTTGGCCACCTCCCCACCAGCATTACCTTGGCCTTCAGCATCCCAAATCCAACTGTCTCCTTGGCATACATGCAGAGCAGCAGGTTTGCCACCCGTGTGATGGCCACTCGCCCCTCCTGCCCAGGGAGAAACAGCACCTGTCATGCTTGGCCTGGACCCCCAGCACCACAGCCAGGTCCCCAGGGAGGGCAGGATAGTGCCCAGCCCCACGTACCATACAGTCCATGAGGATAAATTTGAGGTTGTCCTCATTGAACGCCTGGTGCCCATTCTTGTCGTAGGCCACCCAAATGTTGCTGGCGATGGCTGCAGTGACCCTGGCATCAGTGTCCCCGTAGCCCGAGTAAGCAAGCAAGGACCCCTCGTTGTTCAGCAGCCTGGGAAGGACATGGCAGGGCAAACTGATGCCTCTAACACCAAGACCCCCTTTCAGTACCAGGAGTAGAGCAAACCCTCCCACGCAGTCCTGAGCACTGCTCCCAAGACACCCCCACTTTGCAGATGTTTTGGCAGGGGGTGGGGGCTTCAAAGCCAGAAAGCTCTGCAATAGCACCAGACCCAAGCACGGCAGTGCAGGGCTGTTGTGGCTGTGTCTGTTGAAGCAGAAGTACCTGCCACAGGCTGGGCATGAGTCTGGTGGACAAACACTGCACTGTGCATGGCCCCAGGTCTGTGCATGGCCCTGGCACTGTGCATGAGGCATCCCTCCCAGCACAGGCATCAGGAACAGTGCAAGGCTACAGCCCCATACGCTGTGCCCAGCCCCAGACCGTCTGTAGCCCAGCACCGTGCAGAGTGTGTGGCCTCAGTCCCATGCCTGCCCCTGGTATGGCCCCTCACCTTCCACCGGCAAGGACAGGGAGCATCCCTGGGCAG
>JACBWW010000107.1:459689-473138 GCA_020086605.1 Lanius collurio
GGCAGGGGGGACACAGAGCTTTGTGGGGATGGACATGGAGCTGGGCAAGGGACATACAGCTGTGCAGGAGGGGATACAGAGCTATGCAGGCAGGGAAGGACACGGAGCTATGTGGGGGTGGGACAGAGCTGGACAGGGGGGACACAGAGCTGGGCAAGAGGGGACACGGCTCTGTGTGGGGATGGACAGCTGGGCAGGGGTCATAAAGCTGTGCAGGAGGGGATACAGAGCTATGAAGGCGGGGAGGGACACGGAGCTGTGTGGGGAGGGACATGGAGCTGTGTGGGGAGGAACACAGACAGGGTGATCCAGGGCCAGGGCTGTGCTGTCCCCAGCCTTGACTTTAGAGTTCTGGTGCAAAGGCTGAGAGCTCTGGAACAGGTATGTGTTTCACTCTCCATCCTGGCATTCCCCTCTGAATTCCCTATAGTTTGTGTTTTCCAAGTGCAAGGCTTTATTTCCTGAAAATCAATTTGGGAATGCCCCAGCAGGGCCAGCAGCGAGAGTCTTGTGTGCAAGTGTAAATCCCAGAATACCACACAGTAAGGAAGAGGTGTCCATGCTCTGTGGCACGCTCACAGGGAATTCAGTTGCAGAAATAGGAATTGGAGAAGACCTAGTTTGTTTCCATTGGCTGATAAAGGATTGTTCCCTTTTCCATAGAGCTCTGTCCTGTATTAAATCAGAGTTTGGTTTTCCTTAGGAAAAAAAACTCAAATGAGCAGACGAAACCAGTTCAATCATTCAGGATAAACGATGTGTTTGGGTTAGGCCTGAAGCACAATTGGTCTGGCTTTGGAAGCCTTCAGCTCTTCTGAGGGAATGCCTCTGTTCTATCCAAGATTTACTCCATAGTTTGTGATTTCAGAGCTTGTCTTTGCTTTAGTTTGGTTTTCATTAACACCTCAGACATCATCAGCAACTGGTGACTGTGTGGTACCTGCATGGGCTCTGAGGGCTTGTCAGTTCCTTGTGCTGTTCCCAGAGTGGATGTGATCCCTGGAGCTTTATGTTACTGGTATTAATCCTTTGCCTGAAAAATGCTCTGTTTGTTTTTCAGTTCAAAGAAGAGATTTCTAGACGATTTAAAGCCAAACAGGATCAGCTGGTTCTGATCTTTGCTGGGAAGATCCTGAAGGACGGAGACACGTTGAATCAACATGGGATCAAAGATGGGCTCACTGTGCACTTGGTCATTAAGACTCCACAGAAGTAAGAGTTTGGTCTCAGAGGGGCTGGGGTTAAATGGGAGTTTGGAATAAATAATTGTGATGATCCTGGTGAGCTTTCCCAGCCTCGGCTGTGCCACACAGCAATGAGGTTTGTCACTAACCTGTGCATGGATGACACGGCTGTGTATGGCAGGTACCTGGAGGGGCTGGTCTTTTAACATGACTCATGTGTGTGTCTTGGAAGAACCCATGAGAATTGGATACTGGTTCTAGCAAACCAGCAAAAGTTCTAGCAAAAGTTGCTGAAAAAGAAATTAGTTTCCCAGTGAATTTGGGTTGCTGTAGAAGCCAATACCTGGGTTTTCTGTCACCTCCTGCTGCATACTCAGCTCTGAGCCTGTGCTCAGGCTCTCTGAGGTGCCACAGGAGACACATGACAGGCAGAGTCCTGTGGGGCACCTGTGTGGCCCCTGGAGGCACAGCTGCACTGTCTGCCGGTGCAAACAGTGGATGCTCCACATCAGGAGTGTGCAGAGGCCTGGGCTGTGCAACCACGGACACGGGGCAGTGTGGGGGTTCACTCGTGGTGCTGCAGGCACCCCGTGGCAGTTCCCAGGGGGGATGTGCCTTGTGCACTACAGACCTCGGCCTGAGAACGGGACACAGGACTGACTGCAGGGTCCTGCAGGTTTAGCTCTTCCCAGCACTTTCCAGAGGGGAGGTGGGCATGGAAGGGTTTGGGGAACAGCTGCTGTGCTTTACTTGCAGCCACATTTCATTGATCTTGAGAGGCCCTTTGCAGCCGTGCCTTGGGCTCCAGCTGCAGTGTGCCCCAGCTCCCAGGGAGCTCCAGGGTTATGTCTCTGTGCAGTTCTGCTGTCCCCTGGGAGAGCTGCATTAATCAAGATGGGTTTTTTCCACGATTTTATTTTTTCCACCTGTTTTTTTACAAACACAAGGAAGTGTACTGTCAGGTCTGCAGGAGCCTCTCCTTGGATTCTGCCTCTCCAGGTAGCCTGAGAGCCTGATGCTGTTTCTGCTGTCTCCACTGTAAATGTGGTATTGGTGAACCATTTCAAAGGGTGAATTAGAGCTGTCTTGGGCTGCTCATTTTTCTGCTCATGGTCCTAGATAAGTGCTTACTGATGACATTACAGCCTCTTCCTGTGAGAAGAGGCTGAGAGAAACCAAGTGCCCTTTCTCTAGCTTCCTTCTTCCTTTTTTGTTCAGCTTCCCATTTGCTTTGTTTTCCTACTCTTCGCCTCTCTCAGTGGCCAGTGGTTTTCAGCAGCAATTGGGTTAGTCTGGACAGTGGACAGAGACCTTCAGGGTTGATTTTTCAAGTTCTAGAAGACTGAAAAAGGAAAGGGAGATGGAGAAAAGGAATAATTCTTGGTTTGGGAAAAAAAAATCAGGGAATCATTGTTCTTTTTGTCAGAGGTATAATAGCATTATTTGAGGTGAGTAAAGTGAATTTTGTGGCCTGATTTAATGAAAGCTCTTCAACACTGGTCCGGGACTCATTGTTGTGACTGCAGAGGCTTCAGAAAATCTTTAAATGTTCTCTTTCAAATTCCTGTAACACTCTTGAGGAGTAACTGTGGTGACAAGGTGCTAACCTGGGTTGGTGTATTCAGCAAAGCTGATGTCCAGCACCTGCTGCATGGTGGCTTACAGCACAGTGTCTGTGTGGGTGTGTTAAAAGAAGCTCCAGACAACTTGTGTTGGATCAGGAGCCTCCAAGGTGCCATCAAGGTACAGCTAGTGGCAGAGCTGGGAATTGGGAGCCAAGCTGGCCAGAAACGTTCCATAGCTTTGTGAGACAGGTGCTGGCTGCCTTGTGCCTCCGTTTCTCTCTTTGCGCAGTAATGCTGATGCTTCTTTTTGCCCCAGAAGCACTGCTAGGAATATCCAGAAGTGCACATTCTTGTTTACCCCGTGCACTAGCCCTGCTGTAACCTCCTGTGGTTTCTGTGGGAGCAGCAGAAGGATTTTCCTGTTTGGAGCACACTCATTGCTCAAGGATATGGCTGCAGTAAATAGTTCAGTAGGATTCAAGGAAGAGCTGGATACAACTCAGGGTAAGACCTGTCCAGCAGCTCTTTGTGAGCCAGGACAACATGTCAGGGGCTGCAGTGCATCAGCATGGGAGGCAGATTACAGCAGATGGAAGGCATCTGGGAGCACAGCTGTGGATCAGTGCAGCCAGACATAGGATGGAAGCTGGGGCTGGCTGCTGTGGGGATGACTGGTGTGCTGGGAGCCCAGTCAGCGTGGTGTGCATATCCTGTGTCCCTGCAGAGGACTCCCCTTGCCCTTCCCTGGTACCAGGAGTTTAACACTTTTGATCCTTTGCAGGGTCCAAGATTCAACATCTGCTGCTTCTGCCCTCAATGCTGCTTCTGCCCCCACTGCAACCCCTTCTTCTCCTGCTGCCCCATCTCAGCCCTCTACATCCAGCAGTGCTGGTCCGGATGCAGGGAGTGGCAGCAGACGGAGCAGCGGGTCGGGGACCATGGGAGGTCCTGGAGATGGAGGCCCCAACAGTGCTGCATCCATCCTGTGTAAGTGGGGGCTGTGAGAAGGAAGAATTTTCTGGGATTAGACCAAGGAGTTGGGGTTCTTGACCCCTGTTGTTATCTCTGCTTGGTGTGGGCTTTGCATGAGTCACTCCCTTGGCACACCTCTGTGTCTGTGCTCAAGGTAATGCCACAAGCCTTAGTGAAAAGTGTGTGTAGGGATGTCCCTCCTCAGAGCTGGCTGCCATAGGAATACAGGATACCCCTGGATTTGTGGGGATGCAGTTCAGCTGACGTGCCTGTCCTTTTTGCAGTTGCTGACAGTTACTGACTCACGCCTCTTTTCCTGTGTGTTGTTCCCTCTCCAGCTGGCTTTGGTGGCATCACTGGGCTGGGCAACCTTGGGATGGGCTCTGCCAACTTCATGGAGCTCCAGCAGCAGATGCAGCGGCAGCTCATGTCCAACCCAGAGATGCTTTCTCAGATCATGGAGAATCCCTTGGTGCAGAACATGATGTCTAACCCTGACCTCATGAGGCAGATGATCATGGCCAATCCCCAGATGCAGCAGCTCATGGAGCGAAATCCAGAGATAAGCCACATGCTCAATAACCCAGAGCTCATGAGGCAGGTGAGTCACACCAGAGCTCAGTAAAGAGTGTTGAGGAGAGTCATTGTGGACCAACATCAGTGTCTGCACTGCAGAGGCGGAGTGGGAATGCCAGAGCAGTGGTTTTGGAGATCTCTTCCTTACTGCTGTGAGCTCCCCACAAACAGATGGTGGTCTTGACTTATGTGAATACTGATTACTCAACCCACATCCTTGCAACTCTTATCTCCCTTTCAGAGCTATTGAATCCATGGTGTGTTGGGAAAAAAAGGGTGCTGGGATTTTCCTAGCATGCTGCCTACAAGGCTACTGTGTTCTGATTCAGGAATGGGAGTAGAAGCAGTGCTGGAGAAGTGAAGCTACTGCAAAAGCTCTTTGTTTCTCTCTAGTTCTCCTGACAGATTTTGGTAGAGACTCCAGAGCTGTACAGTGAGTGTTTTATTACCTGTGTCAGTGGGGAGCACTAGTATAGGCTGGAATCCCAGAGAGCTCCAATTCTTCCCAGAACAGAGAGGACCCGTGTCCAAGAGGACTGGCTGTCTGAAAGACCAAAGGTTCATTGAAAGGGAAGCCTGAGGCATCAGTGAGAGTCTGGGTGTTAACAGCCATTTACAGGACTCTGCTGTTGCCTGGGAAGGCTTGTCAGGAGGGTTGTGCTAAATGGGCCTAGTTTCCATCTGCTTCTCAGTTATTCTGCTTTCAACTGTGTTGGCCATACATGAAATTTCAGAGCTGTGGGACTAAATTGTGAATAATCTGTACTTAAGCAGTTCCTCAAATGAGACCTGGATATTCTTTGTGCAGGAGGGACCCATCAAAAGTCTGGAGAGGGTGGAAGGATTCACCTTCATGGTTGTTGTATGTAGTCCATCCAGTCTGAATGGGAACATATGGGTGTTGGATGTTTGGATGTCCAGATACTGCTTAGGAACAGAACAGTCTCATCGAGCTGAACCGAGGCTGAGAAGGAAGAGAGCTGAGCAAGGCTGGGGAGGAGCCTGGATCCCTGGACTCTCTTTGCTTGGATAAATGATCTCTGCTCTCTGCCTGTGAATAGGGTTTAATTATCGTCTTTCTCCTGGGAGCTGAGATTTAACTCTTTCAGGGCTTGGCTGCTGACCAGGCTCTTGATTCACTCTGGCCTTTCATGGTGCACGTGGGCCTGAGCTTTCCACCTTTTCCTTCTGATCCCAGACGATGGAATTGGCTCGTAACCCTGCCATGATGCAGGAGATGATGCGGAACCAGGACCGTGCTTTGAGTAACCTCGAGAGCATTCCAGGAGGATACAATGCCCTGCGCCGGATGTACACGGACATCCAGGAGCCCATGTTTAGTGCAGCCAGAGAGCAGGTATTGGCTGCATTCCTGTGAGGGGGGTGTAGTGTGGGAAACGGGTCTTTCTCTGTCCCCTCTCCTGGCGGGGCAGTTTTCCTAGAGCGTGGCTCTTCATCTCTTCACTCCTGCGTAAGCACTGGCTGGAGAACATGGTGCAGTGCCTCTCGTGACATGGGTTGAGGTGTCGGAGGAGAGACCTGCTCTGGCTCCTCCAGTCCCCCGGCAGGCTGGATGCCAGCCCTAACTGACAGGCAGGCCCTGTCACCATTAGTACAGCCCTCTGCTCCCTGGATTAGCTGGAGCCTGACGCCTTTGGAACAGAGCTGGCTCAGATCCAGTTGGCTGGTAGTGCAGGAGGAGGGAGCACGGGTCTGGCTGCAGAGGGCTATGCAGACATACTCCAGTCCAGCATTACCTACTGGTATGTCTGGGTGCTTTGAAGGGTGTTTTGAAGCCCTGCATTTGGGAGTTGAATATGGGGCTGTGGCCACTCCTGAACCTGGTCTTTTTCTGAGTGAGGTGTATTGTGGATTGCAGATTTCTCAGGAGGCGGATCATGGCACGTGTTTAGCAAATTCTGGACTTGGCTGAATATGATCGGCTGTTCCCTGGCTCGCTCAGTGCTGGGGTTGGTCTGCTGGGACTAACTGATTCCATCTGTTTTCTTTTTTTTTTCTCCCTAGTTTGGCAACAATCCTTTCTCTTCCTTGACGGGGAATTCTGACAGCTCGAGCTCTCAGCCTTTGCGGACGGAGAACAGAGAGCCATTGCCAAACCCCTGGAGCCCCACACCCCCTGCTTCCCAGAGTCAGGCACCCAGCAGTGAAGGGAGCACGGGCTCGGCAACCACCCAGGGCACCCCAACTGTATCCAACCCCTTTGGGCTAAATGCTGCCAGCATCGGCGCTGGTACGTAAGGGAGGAGCCTGAGGGTGCTGCTGGCTGAGCAGGTCACCCAGGTTTCCTTGGAGAGCCGGTCCCTCTGGCAATTGAGCCCTGTCTGTGGCTGTTCTCCAGAGGAATGGGTCTAGCCTGCTTGCAGACACAAATGAATTATTCTGATGTGCTTGTTGGACGGTTCCTTTGGGAACTCTGCTGTCCCTGCAGCTCCCAAGAGCAGGAGAGTGGCCAGCAGAGCACTGCCATGGCTGTCCACAGCAGTGTTTGCTGCTGGCCGGGGGCTGGAGTACAGGCAGTGCTGTCACCTGTCTCATATTTCAGTCAATGCCGTGGTGCTCAGGCTCGTCAGGGGTTTTCCTTTGTCTTCCCTTCTCCTTGCAGGCATGTTCAACAGCCCAGAGATGCAAGGACTCCTGCAGCAGATTTCAGAAAACCCTCAGCTGATGCAGAATATGATCTCTGCCCCCTACATGCGGAGCATGATGCAAACTCTTGCCCAGAACCCGGACTTTGCAGCACAGGTAAAAGTGTTGCAGTTGTCTGCTGTTGCCAGGCAGGCCATGAACCCAGTGTGAGGTCAGTCTGCTGCTGGGGTCCAACTGGTTCCTCCTGCAGACACTGGAGCAGAGTGAATACACAGTTTGTTGTATTTCTCGATAGCCTGAAGGCAGCCCCAGCTCTGAGCCCTGTGTATTTGCAGAGCCCCTAACACAAGAGGTGGCTCTCAGAGGAACATGGGAATGGCCTTTCTCTTTGCCCATGGCCAAGTGGCCCCTGTTCAACACTGCTGTCAGGAATTGAGCTGTCCTGTTTTGGTCCCCCTTAGCAGGGGAGCATGTTGAAAGCCCAGGGAGGGAGTCAGGGCCATGACTGACCTGTTCTTCCTGGCTTAGTTGCATAGGGTTTAACAGCAAGTGGCAGCAACCCTCTGACCCTACCTACATGTGCTGTCTCTTGCTAGATCATGGTAAATGTCCCCCTCTTTGCTGGGAATCCACAGCTTCAAGAACAGCTCCGCCTTCAGCTCCCTGTCTTCTTGCAGCAGGTAAAGGCCTCTGGCTGGCCCTGTGCTGCCCTCAGCCCCTGGCTCCAGAGCTTCTCCCCTCACTATGGGACAGGCAGGATCTCAGCTGCTTGCTCGAGTGCACTAGGAAGCATGTGGGCTTGGGGTGGCTGGGCTGAGGAAGGAAGGGGGTTGCACAGGGGAGACAAAGAGGAAGAACTTGGTTAGACAAGGTAGTCTGAATTAACTCATCTGAATTACTGAAAGATGAACTCCAGATTAGGTTTGCTAAGATACTTGGAACTGTGTTGAGTTTACAAAAATTACACAGCTAATTGTGCTAGAGCAGCTGGTTCTCAGGTGAATCAGAGTCCAAAGGCATTTGCCCCCAGTTCTAATCTGATTCACCCAGTTCATTTAGGAAACCCGATGTGAGCTCTGTGAGTGTCCCTGCAGGTGAGCCCTGCAGTCTGGAGCCTCGGAGGAGGATCCAGACATGAAGGCCAGCGCTGGCTGCAGGCAAGAGGCGCAGCTCGGCACTGGCTCGGGTGTGACAGTGGTGGAGCTCTGTCTGCCTGAGCTCTCGCTGGTTGGTACCGTGATGTCTCTCTGCCTTGGTCCCCAGATGCAGAACCCGGACTCCCTGTCCATCCTCACCAACCCCCGCGCCATGCAGGCCCTGCTGCAGATCCAGCAGGGACTCCAGACGCTGCAGACGGAGGCCCCCGGACTAGTGCCAAGGTACGGAGTGCTCCAGAGTGGGGCCATGCAGGCAGAGCTGCCATACCCAGTAGCCACAGGCAGAACTGGCTGTGGATTCATCCGGGAGATCTGCTTAGGGTGCTCTGTCGTGGGGACTTGTGCGGGTGTGTGCCTGCAGGCCTCTCTGAGCAAGCTAATTAGCACTTGCTGTTTGCTTGTGCTTCACTGGGAAGTCCTTGACCCTTTTGTTTTGGAGAAAAGGTTTGGAATATACTCGGTCCCTCCCCTATCCTTTGTTTGCTGCATTCAGTGTGGACTGAACTCAAGAACTTTATCTCTGGAGAACAGTATGAGACGGACAGACACAAGTGTGGGTGGGTGTGCTGGGGCAGGTTGATCTACTGGCAGCCCTCTGCTCACTGTCACCACGGGTCATGCTCCATCACAGCAGTTCTCTGCAGGCTTCTGTTAGCTCTGCTCACTCCCAGTGCCCCGTCTCACCAGCACAGGGACACAGCTGGTTCAGTTTTCAGAGCTGCCCTGTAGCAGGGCCTCAGTGAGGGCCAGCTGGTACCCTGCTGCCCCACTCTGGGGTGGTGCCCAGAATGCCAGTGTCACCCTGAGCATGGCCTGCCTTCCTCTGCAGCCTCGGCTCCTTCGGCATGCCCCGGATGCCCCCGTCCTCCACAGGAGGAAGCACAATCCCGGAGAACCCCGTTCCCTCCGCTTCAACGCCGGCCAGTGCCTCTCCAACCGGGGGTGGTAACCCTCAACAGCAGCTCATGCAGCAGATGATCCAGCTGCTGGCCGGAGGAAGCTCTCAAGTACGTAACGCCCAGTGGGTGGCACAGGCAGGGAGGTCTCCAGGGGGGTCCCCACCCCACTCGGAATGTGGTCCCCAACAGTCTCTTGTGGCTCTGGTGCTCTAGGCCAGGTTTGGCGTTGGGGTCTGGCTGGCTCTTTGGGGTGTTGAACCCTTTGAGAGGTTTAAGCTCAGCGTGCTGGGGATCCTTCTCCCTGCACTGCTGCCACTGTCAGTACCGACCCAGGACTGACTCTGGTGTGGCTGCTGTGCCACAACCCGGAGGGGTGTGGAGACCATCCCAACATGAGCCTGAAGCTGAGCTCGGGGTTCCTGCACAGCCATGGCAGCTGGCACTGCCCGTGTTGGATGCTGTCTGTGCTCTCTGACTCCAGGGCCTCTGTCCTTCCCCTCACAGGTGCAGAGTCCCGAAGTGCGATTCCAACAGCAGCTGGAGCAGCTGAATGCCATGGGCTTCATCAACCGTGAGGCCAATCTGCAGGCGCTCATCGCCACTGGTGGGGACATCAACGCAGCTATCGAGAGACTGCTGGGCTCCCAGCCTTCCTAAACTCTGTCCTGCTGCCCCACAGACGTCAGCACATGCATCCATACACATGCACAGGGGATCTTTCCGGAAAGCCCGCCATCATTTTCATATCTGACAGCTGTCCATGTATTTAAAACAAAAAGATACAGCTTAACCCCTGACCTTCCTACTAAGTTAAGATTTCATGTTGAAATGCTCTTTTAACTGGCTTGTATGTGGATTCCAGTTCTCATCGTGGCCACAGAGACTTCAGATGTGTATTTTTTCCTAAATATGCCCTGTCTCAGACACTCTTCTCTCTTTCTCTAGATGGTAGAGGCGATACTTCTAGATACTTACCTGAATGATTGTGTTTTAAGTAGCTTGATTTTAACTGTACATGATTCCCTCCCCTAGCCCTCCTTTCAGGCAAATATTTAAAAAATTGAGCCAAGTTTGGGGATTGGTGACTTCTCTCAGCATCTTATTGAGAATGGATCAAAAGAAAAAATGAAATTACCTGAGAATTTCTGATGTCATTTGTCTTAATGTTTCCTGGGATGAACCGAGCCCATGTCCCTCACTCACAGGTGCCTCCAATCTCCTGGTAGAGGGTTAATGGGTGCAAAAACTGCATTTGAAGTGTGGCCTCTTTACACTCTGGGGGTGGTGTAACAGAGACCAGGAGTCTGCAGCAACCAGGTGAGCTGTTCTTGAGTTTGAGTTGAAGGTGCTGTGCAGAGGAAGGTGTTTGGAAGGTGTGTTTCTGCCCAAGCCATGTGGTTCCTAGTTGGAGGTTTCAGGGGCATTGACTCCTGTGCTCAGTGGGTTCATTTCTACAAGTGTGAAAACTAATAAGGAAATGGAAAAATAAGCTAATGGTCTTTTTGCTTCACTGGAAAATGTTGAAGTTCATGTTCTTCCCCGTTTAGATCCATTCTCCACCCCCCTTCCATTCTGGTGTGTTTGAATGTTCTGACTCTCCAAGAGACTCCCCAGGACCAGCAGGGTGGTATTTCCCAGGAGCCTCCATGGCTGTGTAATTTGCATACACCATTTTTATCAAAGGAAAATAAATGCGCACAACCATCTGTCTCCCTGCATCCCTGTCTCATCCTTGCCTGCCTTGGCTCAGCTGGGCCAATTCCCAGTTACTTGGGATTAATCTGTCCTGTCCTGTCCCCCGTGCTCCGCTCGGGCATGGGGGTGTCATGCTCCCTTCCCCACCCAGCCCCACTGCCTTCCCTTGTGGCCAGGAGACTTTTGACACTTCATAAATGCTGCTGAAGCTTCCCCAACACTGGTCCTAAAGTGCAGGTTTGGAAGCTTCCTTTGAATTAGAGTTGGCAATTAGCAACTCTGGGAACTGTTGAGAGCTGGGAGTTAGTGTTATTTGATAGTTTTAAGTTTCTTTCAGTGTAGGAGGATTGGGCAGAGAGGGAACAGCAGGTTTGCTGCATACCTGTAAAACCTGCTGCACCCAGCTGGCTCCGTAGCTGGAACTGGGATCGATGGATGTTCATGTTGCTGAGAGTGTAGGTGGTGGTGGTGGAGAAAACACAGGGCTGGAAACGCTCCTGCCTCTGTGTGTGCATCCTAATGAGACTGCAATCCCTTGGAGGAGGATTTAGAAAGCAGCTTTAACCTCTTCTGGAGGCTGTGCACAAACGTGTGGATTGCTTTGTGCAACCTCTCCTCAGACGTGGGAAGTTTGCACGAAGCTGTGTAGGGATGGGACTGGAGGTCCCGATTGCACTGCTGGGGTCAGAGCTCCTCCCAAACGTTACTGATTGGCCCCTCTGCAGCTCAAAACACGCTCCTACAAAGGCCTGGGTGAGCCTTGGGATCTCTTTGGTGTCCCTTGCCAGCACTAAGGTCTGTGTCCCTGCACAAGCCAGCTCTTGCAAGGAATGTGCTCGTGGGAGTACGGATGGTGCAAGCAGGGAAGAGAGGGAGCAGAGGGGGTGTGCAGGGTCACAGGGAGTGGAGATGTGCCCCTATGGTGACTTTGAACCCCTGAGGAGCAAAATTATTCCCAACCATGTTGTTTCTGGCCAGGCAGAAATAGCCCTCTCACCCCCTCAGTGTGTTAAGTCCCCACAGTGCAAGGGGTCTCTGTGTGTGAGGGGATCTGTGCTGGAACAGGAACTTGGAGGGATGGAGCAGTTTGGTGACTCCAAAGCTGACTGGAAATAAATCCCTGCATGGTGGAGGAATCCTGCTGCAGTGTGTGCAGATGGCTGTGAAGCACTAAGGAGAGTCCACAGGAGTTTGAGAATCCCAGAATGGTTTAGATGGGAAGAGACCTCATAGCTCATCTCATTCCACACCCCTGCCATGGACAGGGACACCTTCCACTAGACCAGGTTCCTGCAAGCCCTGTCCAACCTGGCTTTGAACATGTCCAGGGATGGAGGAACCTCAGCTTCTCTGGGCAACCTGCACCAGGGCCTCCCCACCCTCACAGGAAACAATTTCCTCCCAGTATCCAGCATAAGTCTCTTCTCTTTTGGTTTAAAATAATTTCCCTTTGAGTCATCATTATCTGGCCATATAAAAAGACTTTGACCATAATTTTTGCAAGTTCCCTTTAACTCCTGAAAGGCCATGATGAGCCCTCACAGGCCAGCCAGTCCTTGGTGTGTCTTGCTTGTTTAAGTGGAAAACCACATTCCTCCTGTCTCTCCACACTGTAGCATCTGCTCTTGTGCCACTTTGGGATCATTCCTCCCCTGCTGCCAGCCTACCAGTCAGGATGCTAAAATAGAGACACAGGACAGCCTGCAGCCTCTTGTGTCCATCTGATGCCACCTCCCATCTCTCCAGCCTCCCCCAGCAGTCTGGCAAAGCTGCCCATTCCATGCTGCTCCCAGGGGCTTTGCTTACTGCTCACGTACTGCAAAGCAGAGCTGGGAGGGTCAGGCCTGCAGCTTCCTGAGTGCTGGGACACAGTGAGGCTGGGATCACCGGGAGAGAGCTTGGAGGTGGATGCAGCTGAGTCTGGTCTTTGGTACCCACAGGGGATGCAGATCCGGCCTTCCCAGGCTCCGGAGAAAAAGGCGCTTTGAAGGCTGGTGAGAAGGAGCCTTTTAGTGAAACATTAATCCCCTCCAGAGCTTTCCCTAATCCCTGATAATGTGCTGTTCAAAGGCCCACTTCCAAAGGAACGACTGCACTTTCTCACTCCCATACCTCTCCTTCCCAAAGGAATTGCCCAAAGGTGTTCTCACTAATTGTTTCCTCTCATTTTACTCTGATAAATAGAATTAATTATTTTAAAACATAATGGAAGAAGCAATTTCTGCAGTAGGTAGTGGCAAATCCAGCTGATTGATTGCAAGAGATTTCTGCTGTCAAGGATATATTTCCACTTCATTCCTCCCCCTTTTCCTGGAGGGCATCTGCAGCCTTTCCCCCCAGTATCCCAGTGGAACACTTCCAACTTCGAAATCAAACCTCTAAAAGGTGAAGGAGGGAAAGATGGCAGGAAACCAACATCTACATTGCTTTCAAGAAACCGGTTTTTTTTGGTAACCAAGATCTGTGGTATGGGCAGTTTCCTGTAGCCACAGCCCTGACTATGGAGGGGCAAGTTCAAAGTGACTCGAGAGGATCGGTAGGGAAATATCCTGGGGTTAGGAGGTCATGGAGTAGGATCACCTGGAAAATACATGTTTGTGTGTGTGTGTGGATGTGGAACTGCTGCAGCACCTTTGCTCAGCCACAGGAGCCATGAGGAAGGGCTGAATGATGCTCCTCAGCCTCTTTGCTCAGTTCAGCAGCATTTAAGGGCAGAAAACCATGATTTAGAGCATGGTTGGGCCATGGCCAGCCCTGACAGCTCCCTGCTGCATGACCTGACCATGGCACATTT
>JACBWW010000107.1:478408-519441 GCA_020086605.1 Lanius collurio
CCCGCCACCAGCAGGCCCAGCCCCAGCAGCACGCGTGGGCCCGGCATGCGGCGGGCACGGCCCGGTCCGGTCCGGCCCCGAACGGCTCCCAGCGCTGCACGGAGCAGGCGCGGGGCCGGGGCGGAGCGCCCTTCACGGCGGGGCCGGGGCGGAGCCGCGCTGAGGCCGCGGTTCCTGCAGGCCCTGCTGCGCCCCCGCCGGCCCCGTCATTTCCTCCTCGGGACCGCGACGTGAAAGGATGGCGGAAACGGAGCGGGGTCAAAACCGTGTTAGCTCAGCGCCCTCCCTGCTCCGGTTTGGGCCTGCACAGCCCACTCGAGAAACGGCCTTTCCCCAGTGTCCTCCCGGTCACACGAGGCTGCAGACGAGGGACAGAGTCCTGGTCCCCGTGCGAGGTCCCCGGCGGGTCCAGCGGCCGGCAGCAGTGGCAGTGGGGTCATCGTCAAGGCTGCGAGGTCATGGAGGCATCACGGGGAGTGAGGGTGTCCAGCAGGATGCAAAATGGAATAATCAAATTATGGAATCACAGACTGATCTGGGTGGGAAGGGATCTTAAAGCCCATCTCGTTCCAGCCTTCTGCCATGGCAGGGACACCTTCCACTATCACAGGTTGCTCCAAGCCTGGTCCAGCCTGGCCTTGGACACTTCCAGGGGTGGGGCAGCCACAGCTTCTCTGGGTAACCTGTGCCAGGACCTCCTCACCACCCTCACAGCCAAAAATTCCTTCTCAATATCCCATCTAACCCTGCCCTCTGGCAGTGAGAAGCCAATTCTCCTTGTCCTGTCACTCCAGGCCCTTGTCCAAAGTCCCTCTCCAGCTCTGTTGGAGCCCCTTTAAGCACTGGAAGGAAGGAGTGGGCAGGAGGTTCATACAAGGGTCCTTCGATCTGCTGCCTCATCCATAGGGTGTGGTTTTGGTGATGGCTACAAGGTGCCAAAATCCCCAGTCCCTGTGACTTTAGGCTTGGGGCCGTGTCCATTCCAAGAAAGAGGGATGTCCCAAGCCCTGCTGGGTCTCCACCTGTGAACCCTCCCCTCAGAGGGCACTCTGGAGCCCAAACCTCCTATCCCTCCTTTGCCCACTCCCCCAGGGCATCACCTACCGCTCTGGAGCCCTTGGATGGAGGGTTTGGTGGTTTTGATGCCCTGAGGAAAGCAGTGTGAGACCCACAGGCCTGGGCTCGCTGGAGAAGCGACGCTCTGGTTGCGTGTGGTACTTACGTAGCCGGAGGCTGGCATGGGGCGGCTTGGCCAGGTGCAGGGCGCTGGTGGTCCTCTTACTGGGAGACAAGTGAACCTCCTGTGGGGGTTCTGCACAGCATCTCTGACCAACTCTCCCCTATCACATTGTGATTAAACCCTCCCTAGGATCTAGCTGGAATTACCCCAAATGCGCTCCCCAGAATTATGGATCTTTAAAAATCTCTGGGGTTTCAACATTATAAAGGAGAAGTTCCTGGTGCTGAAGAGGTATTTGGGTGCCAGGGGCTGTACTGAGGTGCCTTCCCCTTGCCCACCCACCTGTTAGCCTTGGGCTCACTGTGATACCCTAGAGCTGAGCTGGGACCATCATCATCCTCCCCAGACGTGCCCAGGAGGCCATGTGGGTTGCAGGGCTCCAGTGCAAGACCACCAGTCAGGGCCACTCCTGTGCCTCCAGGAAGGAAGGACAAACAGGCAACAACACAGTGTCAGACTGTGCCAAAGCCTCAGCTCTGTCAGGAATTGCCTGGATGGCTCAACCCCACGTTTCATTTGCACCCTCTCACCTGAATGCCTGGCACGTGCTCCTGGCATACACATGAACAGCTTGTCCCCAGCTTGGGCTTTCCCCCTGAAGGACATGGAGTGAAGGAAGGAAGGCTTGTCTCCTGCATGATGCTGGAAACTCATTCCAGAGGAAGGGGAGAGACAGTGGCAGCTTTCCTACTCACACCTCACTCCCCTGGAGCCGTGTTCCTCTGGCACAGGGCAGCGTGGAGCAAAACCGCAGCTGGCTGGGCTCCTGATGGGATTAACACGTGTGTCCCTCTGCCCAGCAAACTCAGGCACCTCTTGCCACACACCCCCATTGCGGTCTCAGTTCCCAGCCCCCTAGAGTGTCCCATGCCCTGGGTGATGCTCACCAGGGCTGGGGTGGATGCCCAGTCCCCCCGGTAAGAGAGGTGGCTAAGGCAGAGTCGGTGCTGGATGGCATCCGTGAGCTTGCACACGACCCGTTTGTGGGCAGCTCTGGGGCTGTCCTGTGGAGGAGAGAGTTCACATGTATAATGGGCTGAGTGGGTGTGCCCAGGGCTGAGGCCAGTGCCCCATGATGCATAGGAGGGTCTGGCCCTGGAGGTGCCCCATCATGCCTTACCTGACAGTGGGAAAGCAAAATCAAGGCTTCCTGATAGTGCCCGATGGCCTTCTGGGGGTCTCCCAGGTGGAAGCATGCTACGCCCAGCCCCTCGCACGCCTGCCACTGCCCCTGCAAGTCCCCTGGGAGGCAAAGGGCCGCATCGGTCCCAGCGCGGCTCAGCCGAGATCCCCGGCAGGCAGCATCACCCATCTTGAGTCCACTTGGCACCCGGATGCTGCAGACTCGCCCCAGGGCAGCCCAGGGGGGTGCCTGTGCCTCCCCTCACCCGAGTCCCGGAAGGCTTGCAGGGCGTGCAGGTAGTTCTCCGCGGCAGCCCCGTGGTTCCCGAGCTGGCTGCAGGCATACGCCAGGTTCCCAAAGCACTGCCCCTGAGCCCTCCGGTTCCCCAGAGCACCTGGAGATGCGAACACAGGGCTCCATCCCGAGCTGCACATCCGGCAAAGCCAAGAGCCAGAGACAGTGGTGTGACCTACCGTGCAGCGCGGCCGCACGCCGGTGCCAGCCCAGCGCCGAGCCGAAGCTGTGCAGGGCGTTGTGGGCAGCACCCAAGTTCTGCAGCAGCGCAGCCTCCCGGCGCCCGTCCCGCTCCGGCTCCCCACCGCAGAGCCCGAGGGCCCGCTCAAAGCTCTCGGCAGCCAGGGAGAAGATGCGGAGCTGGGAGTAGCCGAGGCCGATGTCGTTGTAGAGTTTCCCTGGGGGCAGAGAGGAAAAACAGGCGTGGGAGCTGCTCCCCAGGGCCCGGAGAGCGGAGGGTGCGGCGCGGTGTTACCTCGCAGGGCCAGGTCGGGGATGGTCTCGCAGAGCGAGCGGCACCGGGCGAGGACCCTGGCGATCTCTGCCGCCCGGAACCGCCGGCTCTGCAGCATGGAGCCGCTCGCCCTGCTCAGAGCCACCGCCGCGGCCTCGGGGCTCTCGGCAGCCGCGTAGGTCTGCGCCGCGTCCAGGAAGCACCGCGCAGCCCGCGCCGGCTCCCGCATCCCCAGGTAGCAGCAGCCCATCTGCACGCAGGTCCCTGCTCGGCCGCCAGCCTGCGCAGCACTGCTGTGGCCCGCGACTCTCTCAAAACACTCCAAAGCATTTGCAAAATCCCGAAGCCCTTCATGAGCCGCCCCGACGTTGAAATAAAGGCTCCCCAAGCGGTCCCTGCTCTCTGCCTCTGAGGGCTGGGACTGGAGGAGAAACTCGAGGCCTTTTTTGGGCTTCCCAGTCTCCACGTAGGCAGCCCCCAGGTTGAAGGCACAAGCCCTGTGGAGCTGGGGGCTCACCGTGTCCCTGGAGAGGAGCAGGGCCTTCCTGAAGCACCCCACTGCCTCCCGCCCGGCGCCCAGTGCCAGCGCCCGGTGCCCGGCTCGTGTGAGGCCCTCGATCGCAGCCACCCGTCCTGCTGCCTCATCCCCTCCCTCCCGGGCAGCTTCCCTGGCCTTGGCCTTCTCCTTCTTCTTCCATCTCTTCTTGCAGCTGGTGGGGGCTGTGGGGGCTTCAGGGGTGGTGGTGGGGGCAGAGGGGGCAGTGGGGTCTGTGGGGGTGGTGGGCTTCACTCCCAGGTCAGCAGCCTCTTCCGAATCCATGGGCAGGGGCAGTGACCGGCCTGCAAGACAGAGGTGCTTAGGCAGCCAAGCCAGCATGGTCCTGCCAGGGAGCACTTCAAACATGCAGCGTTATTTTATATGATGTAAGAATAATTAGGGATGTCTTGTAGCCTGCTTGCTATTAAGTTTCAGGAAGGAAAAAGCCTTTCCATGGAGGACCTGACAAATCTTGGTGGCCACCAGAGAAGAAAGAGGTCACTGGGGGAGGAGGAGGGACCCCATAGCATGGAGTGGGATGTTCCCAGGGTGCCTTTTTGGGAGGCAGAATAACCGGTTGCACACACTTACTGTTTGCTCTTCAGGTGCAAAGGGTGCTGAGAGTGGGGAGCGGAGGGACAGGGCATCCCCGCCGCTGCAGCCGTGTCGCTGCCACAGCCGCGTCGCTGCCACAGCCGCGGCTCTCTGATGCGGGGGTGGAGGATGTCCGAGGGGCAGCTTGGGCTGCCTGGAAAGTTTCCTGGAGCAGGTTGCAGCCCCTGCTGATGGACGCTGGGCACAGCCGGGCTCTGAGCGACAGGAGCGTGGCAGGCAGTGGCGCAGGCTGGGACAAAGCCAGGCCTGTTCCTGGGAAAGCACATCCTGCAATGGCCCCCCTGGCTCCAGTTTCATCTCTGTCACCAGCATGGTGTGCAGTGCCATGGCAACTCAGTGCAGCAGTGCCAGCGTGAGACCTGTGATGGATGAGTGGGAAAACTGTGTGATGGACAGGACTGCAGTGTAATGGATGACACAACTGGCTCCTCACTGTCTCAACAGTTTGTGGCTCGTGCAGGGGCAGGTTCATGCTGTGGAGCAGGTTGATGGATGGGCACAGAGCAGCAAGGGTACAGGGCACACTGGGGCTGGGTGGCATGTCCTTGGTCGGGCACTGATGCCATAAAGTTTTTTTGCCTTTTTTTTTATACCCCTTTTATCCCTTTTTACAACTTCTGTATTCTTAGTGCATTTTGTCTACATTATTGGCCTTGTTTGTTCAGCTGGGAGACTAAACATTTTAGAAGCTTCGTAGTGAGGGATGAGTGTGCCCCAGACCCCAAGGTCCTCTCCAGAACACATTCTGTAAACTAAGATGGAACCATTCAGGGGAAGGCTCCTTGGGGAGAGGGGGCTCATTCAAGTCTCTCATTGGGGAATTTTTGATAGGTATGCTAAGTAGTAAGACCTGTAATGTTGTACCAGATCTTTTGGGGGTGTGCATTGTGGTGGGCATTTTGGTGCATTTGATCTGGACATCTGCACCTAAGAATCCTTTAGTTAAATACCAAGGTAAAGTCCCTTTTTCGTCTTCTAACCATGTTTGACTTTTGATTTTAAGACCAGGAAAAGGCATCAGCACAGTGCTGACCCCTTGGCATAGCCCGTGGAGTCCCCCAACAGCCCATGCTTGGCTCTTCATCCTTGAATTCCCCCTGCACCCCGGTGTGTGCCCAGCCCCTGCACCCCAAAGGTCCTCCTGCAACCCGGGGCTCCCCTCGCTCCCTCGGTGTTCCCTGAGCTCCCCAGTGCGGGTCCCGGTGCCGATCCCGGTGCCGATCCCGGTGCCGGTGCCGATCCCGGTGCCGGTGCCGATGCTGGTGTCGATCCCGATGCCGGTGCCGATCCCAGTGCCGATCCCGATGCCGGTGCCGATCCCAGTGGCGATCCCGGTGCCGGTGCCGATCCCGGTGCCGGTGCCGATCCCGGTGCCGGTGCCGATCCCGGTGCCGGTGCCGATCCCGGTGCTGGTGCCGATCCCGGTGCCGGTGCTGTTGCCAGTGCCGATGCCGGTGCCGGTGCCGATGCCGGTGCCGGTGTCGATCCCGATGCCGGTGCCGATCCCAGTGCCGATCCCGGTGCCGGTGCCGTTGCCAGTGCCGATCCTGGTACCGGTGCCGGTGCCGGTGTCGATCCCGGTGCCGGTGACGATCCCGGTGCCGGTGCTGGTGCCGGTGTCGATCTCGGTGCCGGTGCCGATCCCGATCCCGGTGCCGATGCCGGTGCCGGTGCCGATCCCGGTGCCGATGCCGGTGCCGGTTCCGATCCCGGTGCCGATCCCGGTGCCGGTGCCGATCCCGGTGCCGGTGCCCCCGCAGCCCCCGGCAGCCCGCGCGCGGGGCCACGTGGGCGGCGGGAGATTCAAACCTCGGGCGGAGCCACCGGAGCCACCGCGGCCATGGAGGGAGCGGGGCCGGGGCGCTGTGAGTGACCGGCACCGGGGGAGCTGCCGGGTGCGGGAGGATGAGGGGAGCCGGCACGTCCGGGGTGGAGGGGGGCGAGTGTGGGGTGCAGCGAGCTGGGGGAGGACAGATAGGTCTGGGGGTGCAGGGGAATGGGGGAACAGGCAGGCCTGCGGCACAGGGGAATGCAAGGGGACAGGTAAGTGTGGGGTGCAGGGGGGGACAGGGACATCTGGGTGTGCAGAGGGATGGGAGGAGCAGTCAGGTCTAGGGGTGCAGGGGGCTGAGGGGGGAGAGGCAAGTCTGCATGTGGGTGGAGGGACGGCAGTGGCAAGGTGCCAGGCACCTGGGGACAAACTAGGGGGGACATATTTTGAGAAATGATTTGTTGGGGGGCACCTGGGTGCCCCCCAGAAGTCGTGGATGCCTCCAGCACCAGAAGTGTCAAAGGACCCCAAAGCTGCAGCTGTGCTCCCCACCACCTCCCCAGGGGCTGGCTCTGGGTCCTCCTGCACTCCAGAGCCAGCCCTGATGGCCGTTATTTGGGAAAAAGGGAAGTTGGAAACTTTCCTCCCACTGCCAGAAGGGCCTGGCTCATGGTGCTGTGACGCTGGTGCCACTCCCACTAGGGCTGTGGGAGATTACTGCACCCAAAGCCTGGCTTCCTTTCCCAAATCTTAGTTTCAGTGGCCATGGGGGCTTCAAAAATCTCCCCTGAGCAGGGGGTTCTGATGGGAGGCCCCCTTTCTGCCCAGGTGAGCGCCCAACTGCAGAAGAGATGGACGAGCAGAGAAGGCAGAACGTTGCCTACCAGTACCTGTGTCACCTGGAAGAAGCCAAGCGGTGGGGCTGCACTTGGGGAGACCCTTGAGCTCAGATTTAGGGGGAAAAGTGGTGTTAAGGGGAGAGACGGGGAATGTGTGGGGAGCGGTTACAATGCTGCGGAATGCTGCCTGGATCCTGGGGCTTTGTGGCTCTTCAGAGGTGGTTGGGGGGTTGATTTTTTTCTGGGGGGACACTCAGCCCTACACCTAAACTGAAAACCACCCAGCAGCAAAAGCCTGAGGGCTGGGCTCCCCTGCCGGGCAGGATTTATTTGGATGGGGTTGGGGGCGATGTCCTTTGGCTGCTTTTCTGCTAGGTGGGGTGCTGGGGGTCCGTGACCTGCCCTGTCTCTGCCCTGCCAGCTGGATGGAGGCCTGTCTGGGCGAGAGGCTGCCTTCGCCCACGGAGCTGGAGGAGACCCTGCGCAACGGGGTCCTCCTGGCCAAGCTGGGCCACTGCTTTGCCCCTGCCGTTGTCCCACTGAAGAAGATCTACGACCCTGAACAGACACGGTACAAGGTAAGGCTGGGGCACCAGAGGGAAGGTGTAGTACCCCTTAGGGTGTAGCCCCAAACCATTGCATTGCTGGTGAGTGCAGAGTGAGGAGGGACTCGCTGACAGCAGTCACTGAGGGACAGTTTTGTAGCAGGTGGCTGCAATGGGGTCCCTGAGCTGTGCCGCCCCTGGGGTCACAGGTGTTGCCTCTGTCTTTAACCTCCTGCCCTGGCTGGGTTGGTCTGTGGGCACAGGGGACCCCAGGGATGGGAGAAAGTGGAGTTCAGCCTGACCTCAGCTCCTCTCTTCCAGGCAGCTGGTCTCCACTTCCGGCACACCGATAACATCAACTACTGGCGCGATGCCATGAGCCACGTGGGGCTCCCCTCGGTAACATCTCCCCTCTGCTTTCCCCAGCCAAGGGACACACTGGCCTTTGTCTTGTGGCAGTACTGGGGGGTGCTGGTATGGCAGGAGGGCTTTGTCTCTGCCCCCCACTCTTTGATACCAGCCCTCCTGGGGACCGTCTTGATGCCATTGCCACCTGAGGTGTCTCTTGTCTTGCTGGCAGATCTTCCACCCAGAGACCACTGACATCTATGACAAGAAGAACATGCCCCGGGTGGTCTACTGCATCCATGCACTCAGGTGGGCGCCCTGGCCTGGCTGTCATGGGATGTGTTTGTGCTCATGAGCCCTCTGGTGGTGTCACCCGTCAGCCTCAGGTGACACAGAAGCCTCGGGAGGGAGAAGCAGGTGATGTCACGGTGTGGGTTTGTATTTCAGTTTGTACCTCTTCAAGCTGGGGCAGGCTCCTCTGATCCAGGACTTGTATGGGAAAGTGGACTTCACAGGTATGGCACCATGTGGGGAGACCTGGGCTGGGGGCTGCTGGGGGGAGTTTGCCACCAATGCTCTGGGGTCCTGTGGCAGGAGGAATGTGGGGAGTGCAAGTTTTGGATTAGTTCTGCCAAAGCTGCCTCAGGGATGCTCACTCCAATGTGGGGGTTTTCTGCACCCCTCTTGGTCTGGCAGGGGAGTGGGGGCTCTGCTGGCTGCCCTGCTCCAGCACTGGGGCTGGTGCTGAGCAGTGCTGCCTCTGTGCTCTGCTCCAGAGGAGGAAATCAACAACATGAAGCGGGAGATGGAGAAGTACGGGCTGCAGCTGCCTGCCTTCAGCAAGATTGGCGGCATTTTGGCCAACGAGCTCTCAGTGGATGAAGCAGCAGGTGACGGGTGCCTGGTGGGGAGCGGGGCTGGCTGTCAGCCTGTAGCAGGATCTTGGCTCAGCCCCTGAACGCCAAATCTGGGGCCAGAAAACTGGGAGGGGGTGCTCTGGGATGCAGTGGGAGGCAGCTGGTTGTTCTCTTTCGGCCCAGCACAAGGATACAGGTGCTGGCACAGCCCTTTCCTGGCCAGCAGCATCTGGGGTTCTGCATTCCCTGGGCTTGCTGTGAGACACAGACTTCCTGGGTGCTGGAGGCTGCAGCTTGCCTTTTGAACAGGGCAGGTTCCCACCATTGCCCGTGGAATGTCTTGTCCCACTGCCTGCAGGGATAAAGTGGAGGGTCCATCTTGCCCCTCCATGTTCCATCTCACCCACCTCCTCCCCGCCTCTCCTCCAGTCCACGCTGCTGTGTTGGCCATCAACGAAGCAGTGGATCGGGGGGTGGTGGCCCAGACCATGGAGACCCTCCACAACCCCCACGCGATGCTGGTGGGACTGCGCGAGGAGCTGGCAGGTGCCTACCAGGAGGTGCTGTACCAGGCCAAGCTGGAGAAGGGGAGCAATGCCAGAAACAGGGTGAGGAGGGCACAGGGTGCTGCAGGGTGGCTGGGAAAGGAGCAGCCCTTTGCTGATGAGCTGGAGGGGTCCCTTGGCCAGAACCATGGGGTTCTTGCTGGCTGAAACACCACCTGGGAGCCCTTGTGCTGAGCAGAAGATTGGGGAGATGATTCCTCTTTGGGGGCTGGTTCACTCAGGGCTTGGGGTTGGGAAATGAACCTGGGCATCTGCAGGGGGACCCCACTGCACATGGTGGGGTCTGCTTGGGCAGAAAGCTCAGGCTGGGGAGTCTCTCTCCAGTACCTGCAGGTGATCCCCGAAGGAGAGGACGTCTATGAGTGGTGTCTGACCCAGGCTGAAATCCAAGGGAACATCAACAAAGTGAATGGTGAGCAAAGCTGGGGCTTCCCTTTGGGAGTTCTCCAGGGTTTAAAGTGGGAACATGGTAGCCCAGGGCATGGGGAGAGAGGTGGGCATAGGAAGAAAGGAGCCTCAGTCCTAGTGGGAAGAAGGGCTGGGTGTGCATTTCCAAGGAGAAATTAAAATGATGGGTATGCAGGCTTCAGCTACAGCTGCCTTTGCTCCCTGGAGCTGTGGGATGATTTACCTGCTCACCTCTGGGATGAACTGGCCTCTTGTAGTGCGTGGGGCTCTGGAAGAGGTTGACAGTGCCCTGGAGAGACAGGATGTGCTGGCGCTGCACCGTGCACTGCAGGACCCCACCCTGGCCCTGCGCTGCCTCCAGCGTGACAACCTCGAGCTCTACTTGGAGCAGCTCAGCACGGACCGGGAGGAGAAGGCACTGGTAGGGGCTGGCAGGAGCCTGTGGAGCGGGGTACTTGTGCTGGGGGGCACGTTGTGGTCCCCAGGAAAAGGGGGGTCCCCTGGGCTGGGGAGTTGGCAGCTTTCTGCCAGGGGTCTGAGCATGGCTGCTCTGTCAGCACAGGCATGATGAGCTGTGAGACCTGACACCCCTCTCTACCTGTTGCAGGAGCTGGGCTACCTGGAGCTGCTGGAGCAGGAGGAGGTGCAGGCCGGGATCCTCACAGCGAACCAGAGGGATGAGAAGGAGCGAGCCAGTGAGTTCCTGGGTGAATACTTGTTGCAGGTTCTGCTGCCCAGTGCATTGCCAGGAGCTGGTGGGCCTGCTGGCAGCCTGGCCCTGAGACAGGGCATGGCCACCTCCTGCAGCCTCCCTGTGCCATCTCCCCTGTCTGTCCCTCAGTGCTGCAGGCTGTTGGCCGGATCAATGCTGCTGTCCGCCGAGGGATGCCAGCAGAAACCTTGGAAGCGCTGATGGACCCTGCAGCACAACTGCCTGATGTGCATGCCCCTGCTGCCCCCCTGTACCAGCACCAGCTGGCCCTGCTGCAGTGCCAGCACCCGCAGGTGAGAGACCCCCGGGGATGGGCGATGGGTCCCCTTGATGCTGGGGGCGTTGGTGTCTCTGCTGGGACTGTGGTGCTTCCTCTGCTGCTGCTTCCCTGGGGCAGCTGGCACTGGAGGATGAGGTTATGGGGGTTCAGTGTCTCTGCCTGCCCCATGCAGGGCGAGTTGGCACAGGAGGAACTGTTTGTTGCTGTGGAGATGCTCTCGGCTGTGGCACTGGTTAACCAAGCCCTGGATGCCAGGGACCCCAACAGGCTCTGGAGCAGCCTGATCAACCCTGCCCTGGGCCTCTCAGGAGTTGAGGATGCAAACACACAGCGGTGAGTTGGGCTCTGTGTTGGGGGCTGGTGTGAAGAATTCCTGTGGGAGGGGCTGATCAGGGGGCTCTGGCTTTTTGTGGGTTTGTTCCAGCAGGCTCCCTGTCCTGTGCCTGTCTGAAGAGCTGGGCAGCTGGTCCTGGCAGGTGCCCTCCTGCTCGAAATGCACCGAGCCCTGCTTGGAATGCACCAAGTCATTGCCCTGTGTCTCTCCTGCAGGTACTTTGATGACTTGATGCAGCTGAAAGGCCAGTCAAGGAGAGCAGGATCTGAGTTTCTGAGCTGGAATGACATTCAGGACAGTGTCAACAGCACCAATTTATCAGTGCAGGATGAAAACAACCGTGAGTCCTGCCCACACAAGGTTTGGGCGTGCAGGAGGCCTGCAGATGTCCGGGGAGGGAGGTTGCACTGGGATTCCAGCCACAATGAGACACCAGAGAATCTCATGCCACCCTGGGCTGTGACTCCCTTGGGTGCATTGGAGGGACTGAACTGTCCCTTCCCTCCCACACAGGAGTCCATGTGGTCCGGCTGGTGAACGAGGCGCTGCTGCAGGCAGACCCTGAGAAGACACTGGCAGCGTTGCTGCTGCTGCCGTCCGCCCTGCCCGACATCGCCCTCCCAACTGCCCCGCGCTACCACAGTGTCCTGTCCAGGGCACGGAGGGAGAAAGTCCAGGTGGGGTGGGGGTCATCAGTTGTGGAGTTCCTCCACAGCAGTATCCCCCCTGGATTCAGGGTATGCCACTTTGGTCACAAGACTGTGAAGGAACCCCTCCACTCCAGCAATGCAGCATCTGCAAAGCAGGAGGTGCTCAAAGGGGGCTGCCCAGCTCACTAGACTCCATCTCCCCCATCTCTCAGGCCACGGAGGATGATGGAGCTGTGCTTTGGTGGGAAGAGATCCAGGAAGGGGTCTGCCAGGCCAACCAGGACACAGTGGCAGCCAGGAGCAGTGAGTGCTCTCCCCATGTGGGTGCTGCTGCAGAGGTGGGGGGACAAGAAGGGACTGACATGAGCCCCTCTGCTCCCGCAGTGGCTCTGGGTACAGCAGCCATCAACCAGGCCATCAAGGAAGGGAAGGCGTCGCAGACGCTGCGTGTGCTGTGCAACCCTGACGTGGCCCTGTGCGGGGTGGTGAACGCCTGTGCCGACGCCTACCAGGAGCAGCTGGCGGTTCTGATGGCCACCAAGAGACCAGGAGGTAAAACCCTGGGGGCTGCAAAACCTCCCCCACCCTGGAAGCCTGGGGTGCCCCCCTGGCCAGGGTGTCTGGGGAGAGCAGCACTCTCCAGCAGCTCCCATCCATCCTGGTATGCAGGGAGCGTGAAGCCATCCTGGACCCGGCACAGGCTGCTGGATGGCGCCGAGTACTACCTGAACCTGCAGACCTTGGAGGGCAGCTGGCAGTGCCCACGCAACGGCAGCTTCAACACCACACATCTGAGCCGGGAGGAGATCCAGGTATGGGCAGGATGGGGCTGGGTGGGCACCTGCAACATCACTGGGGCTGAGCCAGTGCCTCGTGTCCTTGCAGTCGGTGATCAGCCGAGTGACGGCGGCGCACGGCCGGCAGCGCCTGTGGGCGGCCAACGCTGCCTTCGTGGTGAGGCTGCAGGCGCGGCTCCGGGGCTTCCTCGTTCGCCGGCAGTTCGCGGCGCGGCGGCACGTCCTGTGCGGGCAGAGGCTGGCTGCCCTTCGGATCCAGGTGATGCAGCCAGAGTCTGTCCCTCCTCTGAGCACAGCAACACAAACCACGGGCAGCTGCTCGCAGCATCTTCCGGCAGGTCCAGGGAGTGCCAGTGTGTGCTGCTCTGTAGTTTTACTGCTGGGACCCCCGAGGGGCTGCAGGGAGTAGTCTGGGGCTTGTTTCTCTCGCAGTAGCTGCTCTGTGTGCTGGTTTCCTCTTCCTCTATTGTGCTCTTTCTTCATGTGCTCCCTGAAAAACCAATGGAGTCACAGTGACCTCATGCAGGTCTCTCTACCTGGTGTTTTCTTGTGCCCAGGCTTGTTGGAGGGGGTACAGGCAGCGCAGAGCTTACCTGGAGAGGCTGCACTACCTGAAAGCCAACACAGAGGCTGCAGTCAAGGTTTGGAAGATTCTTTCTTCAGCCTTTGTTCCCATGTTGGGCATTGTCTCCTGCTTGTTCATCTTGCGAGTGTGGCATCTACCCCTGCCCAGTGCAGGGGAGCCGGGGAGGATTGTGGCAGCTGGGCCAGGGCAGTGTGTGAGTGGATAGGAGAGAAAAAAATCATACAACAGAATTGTTACCATGGGCTTGTTGACACTGGAAAAGCCCTTGAAGATCACTGAATCCAACTGTTCCTCCAGCACTGCCAAGGCCACCACTAACCATGTCCTCAAGTGCCACATCCCTATGGGTGGTAAATCCCCCCTGGGATGGTGAAACCACCACTTTGCTGGGCAGCCTGTGCCAATGCCTGACCACCCCTTCCGTAAAGAAATTTTCCTTAACATTATCCTAAACTTCCCCTAGAAGTCCTCATGATTATTCCCTTCCACCCATTTGCTTTGGCCTAGCAAGTACTTCCAGAATCCAAATGTTTGAACATCTGTCCCAGATCCAGGCGGCCGTGAGGATGTGGCAGGCACAGAGGAAGTACCAGGAGAGGCTGCGCTACTTCAGGCAGAACGTGAGTGATGGGATGAGAGTGAAACAGCTCCTGGGACCGTGTTGGTGGGGATGTAGGGGGATGAGCCAGAGCACACAGTTGGATCCCTGTCTCCGAGTGATTGCAGTGCAGCTGGAAGGAGAACTGATTCATCCTGGCAGGGGGACAGATGGGAAGGAATAGGTGCCTGGTGTGTCTGGAAGCCAAATTCTTGGGTTTTGCAAAGTGTGAGGAGAGAAAAACCACTCCAGTTCCATCAAAAAACAATGGCTTCAAGATTCCCATTAAGAGGTGAAGGACATTTTTAGGGGAGAAGGGGGATTGTCAGCTGCAGGAAGTGAAATTGCACTCCTGGAGTCACTGCAGCTTCTGAAACAGTGAGTGGAGGGGAATGACCACTGAGAAGGGTAGAATCCCAAAATCTCTCCTGGGTGGTGGAGACCCTCATCCCAGGCCTTGATACATTCCTGGCAGTGGGACCAGGCAGCGATGTGCTTGTTCAGCTCACCTTCACTCCCCATGTGTGTAAGGGACACTATGGAAAAACATCTCCCACCCCCTTGTTTGTCCTGGCAGATTAAAGCTGTAATTAAAATCCAGGCTTTTGTGCGAGCGAACAAGGCCCGTGGGGATTACAGGATGCTGGGTAAGTGCCTGCTCACTGGGGACTCTGCCTCTTCCCTTGCTGGCCCTCCACAGTGGGGAAGCAGTGGCAGGCAGGCCATTGATGGCCCCTTGGCAACGACAGGTGGGATGGAGCCTTGGTGGTCCTTGGTCATTAGCCCTGGGGCTGCCCCTCTGCCCCCAAAATCTTCCTGGAGGCTGTTGCACAGTGTGGCCATGTGCTGTCCCATGTCCTGGTGCTGCAAGAAGATGCTTTTTAGGGAGGAGGATGGGGTGTCTGGGTGAATGCTGGGGGTCCAGGGGTCTGTGGTGGGGCTGGCCACTCCATCCTGCAAATATTCATGGCATTGCTGTGTTTTGCCACAGTCCACACCAAGAGTCCGCCCTTGGGCATTGTCCGACGCTTCATCCACCTGCTGGAGCAGAGCCAGCACGACTTCTGGGAGGAGTCGGAGGTGCTGCGGCTGCAGGAGGAGGTGGTGAAGAGGATCCGTGCCAGTCGGCAGCTGGAGAGTGACCTGGACCTCATGGACATCAAAATTGGGCTGCTGGTCAAGAACAGGATCACGCTGCAGGTCAGGAGAGTGGGGGAGGACTCGCTTGCCTTGTGTGCTCCTGCCCTCATTGCAGCTTGGACTTGTCTCTACTTCACTTTTCAAGCAGTTGGAGGGGTCAGGGAGGGGTTGGGGAGCACTGGGGTGCCTCTGGATCTCCCAGAAACTGGTCAGAATGCCAGAGCCTTAGGCAGACCCCTTCTCTCCCTGCCTGTGTGGCTGCAGGAGGTGGTCTCCCACTGCAAGAAGCTGACCAAGAAGAACAAGGAGCAGCTCTCAGAGATGATGTCCATGGACAAGCAGAAGGGGCTCAAGTCGCTCAGCAAGGAGAAGCGGCAGAAACTGGAGGCCTATCAGCACCTCTTCTACCTGCTGCAGGTGGGGCTGGGCTGTGTGCCCACAGCTCAGGGGGCACTGCAGGGGCCAGGCCCCCCGCCACCCCACAACATTTGGGTTAGCTTGGTGTCCCTCCTGCCTGCAGACACAGCCAGTGTACTTGGCCAGGCTGATCTTCCAAATGCCCCAGAACAAGTCCACCAAATTAATGGAGTCTGTGATCTTTACGCTTTACAACTACGCGTCCAACCCACGGGAGGCTTATCTGCTGCTCCAGCTCTTCAAAGTGGCGCTGCAGGAGGAGATCAGGTGGGTGTCTGTGGGTGCCCTGGTTTGGGAACAGGCCCAGGGAAAGGCTGAACTGCATCAGCTTGGATGCTGTTATATCCTCTGTCTGCTGCATCCTGCTTGGAGAACACACACACTGGTCCATCCCCTCGTCCTGTCTGCCCCATCTCTGTCCCCAGGTCCAAGGTGGACCATGTTCGTGACATCCTGACGGGGAATGCCACAGTGATCCGGCTGGTGGTCAGCTTCTACCGCAATGTGCGTGGGCAGAAGGCCCTGCGGCACATCCTGGCTGGCCCGGTGCAGGAGGTCCTGCAGGACAAGACCCTCAGCATCCGCACGGACCCTGTGGACATCTACAAAGCGTGGATCAACCAGACTGAGTCGCAGAGTGGGCACAGAAGGTCAGACCCTGGGTAAGAAGGCTTGGCTCGGCCACAGGGTGATGGGCATTGGAATGGTGATGGGGATCTTGTCTTCCCTTCACAGCAAGCTCCCGTACGAGGTCAGCCCTGAGCAGGCTCTCAGCCACCCCGAGGTCCAGAGGCGGCTGGATGTTTCTATCCGCAATCTCCTGGCAATAACAGACAAGTTTGTCTCTGCCATCACCTCTTCTGTAGACAAGATCCCGTAAGTATCCCGATGGTTTCTGTGCACAACCCGGCAGTGCTGTTGGCTCTAAGGGGTCTCCAGCAAGACCTTAGAAAGGAGGTTGGGTTATGGGGGGCTTCCTGTTCCCTTTGCTGCTGCAGGACTGAGTTACTGCACTGTCAGCAAGAGGAACCCCAAATATCAGCAGTGCCCCATGGGCTGGCTTGTTTTTCTGCTCTGTTTCTGGGCAGTTTACTGCTGACATTGAGATGTCTGCCAGGAAGAATCTGAGCTTTGTGGTCGTCTCAGAGGATGAAGGCTTCCTCCAGAGATGGGCTGGCAGCAGGGTGGGGGAGGGAGCTGAGGGGAGCTGTAGCTGCCAATCCCACCTGTGGGCTCCTCCATCACCCCAGGGCTAGCGGCTTGCTGCTTCTTGGATGATGGGTAGTAGGACTGGGTCAGGGTGGACCCACGTGCTGATGGTCTTCTCCCTACCTCTTCTCAGCTATGGGATGCGCTACATGGCCAAAGTCCTGAGGATGTCCTTGGTTGAGAAATTCCCCAAGGCCCCGGCAGAGGAGGTTGATAAGGTACCCTGGGACTGGGGCATCTGCACGGTTTGGTGGGGTTCAGCTGCGTCTGTACATGAAGGACCAATATCCCTCCACAGAAGATCAGGTCCTCTTGACTTAAAAATGTGTCCAAGTCAACATTTTCCTTGAGTCACTAAGGAAATGCCAAGAGTGGGCTTTTCCCTGCACTGCCCTCTCTGCCAGGAGGGTCCTGCAGTGCAGGGATGAAACACCCTTCCCTGCTGAGCATCTCCTCCTTGGGCCCCAACCCATCTGCTCCCCAACACCCAGCCTGTCTCGTGTCCTAGATCGTGGGAAACCTGCTCTACTACCGCTTCATGAACCCGGCGGTGGTGGCCCCCGATGGCTTTGACATCGTGGACTTGTCCGCCGGGGCAGCCCTGCGGCCCGAGCACCGCCGCAGCCTGGGCTCCATCGCCAACGTGCTGCAGCACGCCGCTGCCCACAAGGCCTTCGAGGGGGAGAGCGCCCATCTCTGCGCGGTCAACCAGTACCTGGAGGACACCCACAACAAGTTCAGGTGGGCCCCAGGATGGGGAGGGGATAGGAGGGGGGCTAGGAGCTGGTGGCAGGGTTTGGGGCTGACCAAAGGGCTCCCTCCCTGCAGGAGGTTCATCTCTGCTGCCTGCTGCGTCCCTGAGCCTGAAGAGAGGTTTAACATGGATGAGTACTCAGAGGTGGTGGCAGTGGCCAAACCAGTCATCTACATCTCTGTGGGGGAGCTCATCAACACGCACAAGGTCAGGGCACAGTGCTCGTGGCAAGATCTGTTTCCTCTGCTCCCACCTCCTGGGCTTTCTGCTGCATTTCCTCGCATTCCTCTGTATCCCACCCCTGGCACAGCTTCCCTCTTCCTGACCCATTTTTTCTAAGCAAGGAAATAATCTAGATTCTGCAGGTTAGTCCTTTTGCAAACCTCCTATCTTCTCCATCCCCTCTCGGGTTCAAAGGGTGTTGTGCTGCTCCTGCCTGGCCCTCCCTCACTCTCCCTTTGCATCCTCCTTTGCCACTGACTCATCCCTTGCACTGTCCAGCTCCTGCTCGAGCACCAGGACTCCGTTGCACCACACCACAGTGACCCCCTGCATGAGCTCCTGGAGGATCTTGATGAGCTTCCTACAGTCCAGTCCTTGGTTGGTAGGTTGAACTCTGGGACCCACCACCCACCCTGATGGGAGGAGGGTGGCTATGGGTACACTTTCTTTGCACAAAGTTTGAGCTGGATTGCTTTGGGCATGAGAAGTCAGCCCTCTAGAGCCCAACACTGCTAGCAGGGCTCTCTCTGCCCTTGCAGGGGAGAGCGTTGCCAGTCTGGGAGATGGTGGTGCTGAGCAGGTGCTCTCCCAGCTCAGCAGAACAGAGATCTCCCTCACCCTCACCAGCAAGCTGGTGCCAGCAGCCAGCAGTGAGGAGAGTGACACGAGGAGTCTGCTGCTGAGGTGAGGATGGGCTCTGCGGGCATCAGGAGGGTCCTGAGGGGGCTGGAAGGGTACTGGGGGTTGGGATGCTCAAGGTGGACAAGAAACTCTTGGGAGGCAACTGAATATTGTGTGGAGGGTGATGGTCTGGAGAGGATGTCTGACATCTCCCTCTGCTCTCTAGCACCAAGCAGATGCTGGTGGATTTGATCCAGTCACAGACAGGAGATTCCCTCCCAGAAATCCTGTGGACACCAGCCTCAGAGCATGAGGTGGGATGTGTGATGCTGCTGCTGGGGATGAACTGCAAAACTTTGTGGGCAAATGGCAAAAAAGTCCTCAGCAAAAAGCTGCTCTGCTCCTCTCGGAGGTTTGGCCACTGCTCTTGTGTTTCAGCAGTGACTGGACTCTGCTTTTCAGAAAACCCCTATGTTCTTGGGCCAGGAGAGACCCACATCAAAGCGTGGGGGAAGGAGTTTGGTTGTTCCATCTCTGAATGCCATTCCAGCTGTGTTCCAGGCTCATCCCTTCTCATCCCCAGGAAGCTGCCCATGAGTGCCTCATGCGCCGGCGAGCGCTGCGCGACGCCCAGGCCTCTGCCCAGCTGAAGCGCCATCACTCCCTGGCTGCCAACGGGCAGCTCTCCATGGAGCAGAAGAAGCGCAAGGTCATCCGGAACCTGCGGCGCTTGGAGAGCCTGGGGCTGGTGGGCTCTGCCAACCAGTACCAGGAGCTCGTTGATGAGCTGGCCAAGGTGTGCTGGGGGACAGAGTTGGGGATCACCCCTAAACCCCCCTGAGGTGCTGCTCTGGTAAAGCTCCTAATGACATATTTTGGCTTTCTGGCACTGCTTTGTTTCCTCCAGGACATTCGGAACCAGCGGCGTCATCGGCAGCAGCGCCACAGGGAGCTCCTGAAGCTGAGGCAGACCCTGGAGGGCCTCGATGCCAAGACTCTGTTTTATGAGGAGCAAATTGATTATTACAACCAGTACATCAAGACCTGCCTTGACAACCTGGCAACCAGCAATAAGTGCGGTTCTTTACCAAAAATCAGTAATTTCTAAAAATACCATTATTTGTTTTCATTGCTGTCTGGTTGTTGTGAGTCCTGGCGATGTTGGGAATCCAAGGGGTCACAGATGGCTCGAGATGAGTTCTCAGCATGTGGTCCCTTCTCTTCCAGGGTCAGTGGGAAGAGCAAGAAGCTGCCATCGCTGCACTACACAGCAGCCCAGCTGTTGGAGAAGGGGGTGCTGCTGGAAATCCAGGACCTGCCAGCCAGCCAGTGCGTAACCCTGCTCCAGGGGACGAGCTCTTGCTTGGGGTTATTCAGTGCAGGGCCAGGAGTTGGACTTGATGATAACTGTGGGTCCCTTCTGACTCAGGATATTCCATGATTTAATGAAAACTTGGGCAGGTAGACAAAAATAACCAAGGAGGAGGATGCACATGGGCCACTGTTCTCCTGCCATGGAGGGGGCAAGTAGTTTTGTGTAGGAGAATGCAGGAAAGTTGGGATTTGCAGTGGGGTTTGGGCTGTGGGTCTGGTTGCTGTGCTGAGGGAGTGCCCTGGGTGGGTGACCTGCTCCTTGGTTGGGTTAAAGCTGTGCAGCCCCTTTTGGTAGCAAGTGGCTCTGTCTTCTCAGGCTCAGGAACGTGATCTTTGACATCATCCCCTGTGAAGAATCAGGCAGGTTCCAGGTGAAAGCCAAATTCATGGGGATTGACATGGAGCGCTTCCAGCTGCACTACCAGGTGTGGAGCCTGGCCAGAGGGATGAGGGCAGCCGGGGTCCATGGGGGCTGGGTGGTGGCCCCACATCGCAGCTCTTGTGGGGACTGGGAGCCCGTGGAGCCCTGGCCTGAGCTGCTGGGGGCAGCCTCGCTGTGCATCTCCCCCTGCACACCCAGCTCGGTGCTGATCCCTGTCACGGGGCCCTGTGCCTGGGCTGCCCTGGCTGGGCACGGTGCCGGTGGCAGTGACAGTCCCCTCTCCCACAGGACCTGCTGCAGCTGCAGTACGAGGGCGTAGCAGTCATGAAGATGTTTGACAAGGCCAAGGTCAATGTCAACCTGCTCATTTTCCTCCTCAACAAGAAGTTCTTCAAGAAGTAACACGGTCAGGGGTGGGGCTGCAGGGACAAGGGACAATGCAAACCTGCCAAAGAGACCTCAGGGTCAGTGGTCCCAGGGCAGGGATGCTGCTGCTGGCCATGGAGCTTCCCTGCATGGGTGCAGTGTGCTTGAGCATCTGCAGCCACCAGTGCCTGGCTGGGGAACACAGGGCACAGCCCAGCCCTGGGCACCCCGAGCTTGGTACTAAAGCAGTGCCCGACCTCCCTGCAGGAGGGTGCAGCTGCCAAAGCTTTTGTAGCATGTGTTGCTCTTAAAATCTATTTTTTATCTGGGTGTTTTAGCTGTTTAATTCCTGTGTTGCCATCAGCCAGCTGCCCAAGGACACTCTGTATTTCTGGACACTACACAGGTTTTAATGTTCCAATGAAAGTATTCTAATATATATATATATATATTCCTCACACTAAGGCTGGGGAAATGTCAGAATCAGTCTTAAGATGGAGACGTAGGGAGAGGCCAGAACAGAGAGGCAATAACTGTTTGTGAAGACAGTGAGCTCTTCTCTAGTACATTGAGGTGCAATAGCAGAATTTTGGTTTTTAAAGATGATCACTGCTGTTCAGCCAGGCTTGGGCAGAAGTACAAGACAGAGGCTCAGTGTCACTGCTGTCCCAGGGATGCTTTGAGGGACTGGAGCAGGGACCACGCCTCTGGACCATGTTGGTGCCTGCCATCTGCTGTGGAACAACCCCACATCCCAGTAGGGGTGGTGGTGTCTCTGTCCCCTCTTGATTTACTCTGGTGCTTAATTGGTTTCCAAGTGTGGCACAATGACTGTGTTTGGCCATGGCTGCATTTAAAGCACTTTCTCTCCATGTGAGCTCCTTCTCCAGCTCATGGGATGGGAAAGGAGCTGCTGGTGGTCCCAACCTCCTCCCAACCCATCTCCTTTAGGCACAAGAGCAGCAGGTCCCAAACCTGCTCCCCAAAGGAAGTTTTTTGGGGGATTGGAATCGGGATCTCTGTCACTTCTCAGTGACTGTTGTGGTACCTTGAGGCAGCTCGGCGGTACCTGATCTATTGGCATCTCAGGCTCTGTCTTGTCTTTTGGAAAATGATGTTTGTTTGTGAGGATTTTATGTGTTTTTTATTTCCCTTCTCCTATAAATGCCTCAAATGCTGCTTATTCCATCCCCCTCCATGCTGGATTCCTGCTGTGCTGCCTCTGCTTGTTTACTCTAAATAAAGATGTATCAGAAAATGCAGAGTTGCTCTGGATGATCATTTCCCTATGGTCCTCACCTGCCTTGCCCCTTGCTTACCAGGGTCCTTCAGGCTGGTGCCGTTCCCTACAGCCCCCTGTTCCCAAAGCAGGTGCCCCCTTGGCTTCTGGCCAGGGGCAGCAGGGACCTGTTCCTGGTGCCGAGTCAGGTGCTGAGGCACCAACTCAGCTCTTGCACGGGGAATTTAGGCCACTTTCAGACACACTTAATTCTTAAATAAATACTATGATTACATCTCCTAAAGACTATGATTATATCTCTACAGGAATGAAGTGGGATCAAACTGCTGCACTTTTCTGTGTTTAAAATAGGACCAGGCTGCCATTAACCTGTTGGATGCTGCACCATCTGCAGGGACAGGATCCTGGGAAGTTGTTGCTGCATGTTACCCCTTACCACATTGGGGTTTTTATCTTCTAGTTACCATATTTGTTTATTTTTTTCCTTCCTTGCCTTCAGAGGAGGATCCAACGCTTCTCTGGCTGCGGCTCAGTGTGGTTTGTTGCTGCCAGCCACCTCCCCCAGCAGCCAAGCAGCCGCTGGCTTTGCACCAGCAGCATTTGGCAAGCTGAAACCACGTTTTTAGGGTGTTCTGGCGATGGAGGGGAAGCCTGCAGTAAAGAACTCCACCTAATGATAATACTCCCAACTATTCACTAAGCACAGTGAAGCATGGGCTGGAGGGGACTCGGTGTTGCTGTGGAAAAGGTGATTTTTTTTTGGCTCCTAGGAAGTTGTGCTGTGGCCAGCCATGACTCAGAAATGGGGTGCCACCTCTTGCCTCCTGCCCACATGTTTTGGAGAGGAGGTCGGAGGGGAAAATGAAGCCCNGTTGTTGGGTGCTGGGTTCTGGGTGTTGGTGCTGTTGTTGGGTGCTGGGTTCTGGCTGTTGGGTGCCGGGTGCTGGGCAGGCCAGCTCGAAGGCAGTGCTCCTGCAGAGCCACTGTCCCCACTGTCACGTGCTGCAGTCTTGCTAATCCCATTTTGAAAGCCTGTGGCCCAAGCTGTGCCCGCTAATCCCCTGCGGTGCCACGGCTGCGGGGCTCGGGCTGTGGTGCTGCCTCGCAAGCCCCAGGGTGTCCCTGCACCCAGCTCCTCTCCCCAGGCAGACCTGGACGTGCCCACATCCTCTGCCTGCTCCTGCTCCAGTCCTGAGGATGCTCAGGTGCTCCCTGCCCTGTGCAAACAGCTCCCGAGGCCCAGGCACCCCCAAAAGACACCTTGGATAGAGGCTGGGTTGTACCTCCAGGTACATCCCAACAGTCCGTGGAAGTGCCAGGAGGAGGGATTCACCTGCTTGGCCAACCTGGCTTCAGCACAGCCCCGGTCACTCAACGCCCGTGCTGGCAGCACCGAGGAGGAAGGTGAGCAGCTCAACCTGCCCGTGGCAGAGCCAGGGCTCAGCTCAGCCGTGCCAGGCTCCTCCCCAGGAGCAGCCGCCTTCCTGGCAGCTCCGGGGGCTCTGCACCGCCTCTCCTGCTGGGATGGCGCAGGCTTCGCGCACTGGAGAATAATGTTGTTGCTCCCTTCCGATGGCAGCAGCTTCCTTGTGGGAGAGGGGAAAAAGCACAAACCGAACTGGGGAGAAAATAAGAGGGGAATGTTTGCCGACTGTCTGCTGTGTGTTGTTGCTGTTTGTTGTGTTTCTGTGGTTGCTTTGGCAACCCTGGGAAGACATGCCAGGCTGTAGCATGGCGGGTACCAGCGCGCTGTGTGAGGAGCCGGGGCCCGGTGGGGATGGGAGGCTTCAGGTAGGGGATTGATGAGGTCATGTTTGTGCCCAGCTCAGCTGCTGCCCTCCTGGGTGAGCCTGGGGTGGGCACCGGCTTCGCACCCCATGGGCCCTCTGAGAGGGACCTGGCTTGGAGATGAGTGAAGGTAAGACTGGCTGAAGGGTCCACGGGGACAGCAGCCAGCCCTGCTGTTCCCCAGGAGCCTGAGAGTATCTGGGCTCATCCTCTCTCTTCTTGTCCAGAGGAGAGAGAATGAAACAGTGGTGTCGTGGAGGGGCAGCTGCTGCCATGCAGTGCTCACCAGAGGGGCAGCGAGTGTCGGGCAATGCTGGTGGGGCTGTGGGGGCATCTCCTTCCATCCAGGACAGGAGCCATTCCTCTGGTACTGGAGTTGTGGCCTCGTGTGGGGAGGGTCATTCTGTCCCCTGTGGGTCTGTGGAGAGGGGGCTGCTCCCCGCGTGGGATGGAGCCCCAAGGGGCAGCGTGGGAGTGGGGGGACCAGGGCACAGGAGCCTGGCAGAGGAGGGGACAGGGCCAGGAGCAGCTCGGGGAGGATGGTGATGCTCCCAGAGCCCCTCTCTCCCTCCCGCAGCCCCGGGAGCTGTGCGAACTGACATCCGTCAGAGCAGGAGCCTGCGTGCCCCGCGGCATCCCCAGGGCAGAGCAGTCAGGGGGTGGGTGAAGGCTGTGCCCCTGGGAGCCAAGGAACATTCCGTGCAGCGCCAGAGATGTGCATTAACTCTTCGGGGGCTGCAGTGGGAGGACTGAGCTCCTCGGGGCTGTGGGCACCATCACCCGCCCGGAGCCTGCAGATCCCGGGGTTTGGGTGGAGATTCCTGCAAGAGAATGGTTTGAGGGCTCTGCTGCTTCCCATCCTGCTTGGCATGAAAAGTGCCAGCCTGTCACTGGTCAGAAGTGCCAGTTTAATGATATTGTTTAATTGACACATCTGCAAATGGTGATTTTTTTAACTGAGAGGCCTGATGAGGAATCCTGCCCTGAACTGGAAGCTGACTCATTCTCCTCACAGTCTCAGGGTCATTGTTGGATTGCAAATAAACACACCACATTCCCACTGCTGGGTTCTGGGAACGTGCTCCTGGCCCTGCACGGAGGGCAGGGACCCAGGAAGGGGCTGGGTGTCTGCCCTGCCTCCCACTGCATCCTCCCACCCTTGGAGCAGGGGGGGCTTTGGTGGCACCTGGAGCTATCTGGGGCAGGGGGAAGCACAACTTTAACACTGATGGGGGCTGGAAAATCCTGAAGTGCAGAGGTTCACTACCCTGTTCCCCCTTTGAAAAGGAGAGAGCAAGAATCAGGCCCCAGCTCTCTGTCACCCTTGCTGTAGCTATGAGGCGAGACCCAGTTCCCATTTCTCTGCTTTCAGCCCTGGTTGCAGCATCTCTGGGTGCAGCTTCAGCCTGAGCCCAGGTTTTGAGAGCAAAGGAAAACTGAAGAAATAAGAGGTTGGAGCTGGGACTTGAATCCATATCCCAGGATGAGGGGGTGAGGGGAGGGCAGTGCTTTCCGCCCCAAAAACCTCTCCACACAGGGCTGAGCAGAAGCTGGAGCCAGCGTGAGTCACCCTGTGCAGCTGCTGCCAAGGCAGGAGCGACCTTGTGCTGCTGAGCCAGCGTGGGCTGAGGCCGTGGCCCCGCCAGCCACGGGAAAGGGAAGCTTTTGCTCAGGCCGGATGCTCCAGAGGAAAGAATGAGCTTTGGGGCTGAAACCACTGGCCAGAGAGGACCAGAGCAATGGATGTGAGGTCAGGGAGGGCCTGGGGTCTGCCCTTCTCTGCGGGGAGAGCATCAGGGCCCGCTGGAGCAGGGAGCAGGGTTTGGGCACTCGCGGCTGCTCCAGGGCTTGGTGAGCGGCATCTGGGAGCCACCCGGGGCTGGGACTCACTTTCCATGAAACTTCAGGGAAAAACAGATAAATCTCCCCTCTGCTCCTGCCACCCTGTCCTCAGCCTTGGGATCCTTCCAGGCTGGCGCTTGTGAATGTTTTCCCCTATCAACTTCTTTCGCTTGAATCAGCGGACATGACTCACGGGGAGGGAGTGAGCTCGGGTGAGCTGCTCCATCCGCAGCACCGTGGCCCTTTGGTGACACGGGCCGGTGCCACTGGAGCCACGGGAGCAATCCCCTCACTGCCAGGAGCCGAACTCGGGGCTGACATTCCCCTTGTCCCATCGCTGTCCCCTCCCTGTGCCCAGCCCAGTGGGTGCAGCAGAGGGGGAACTGGTTGAGCCGGTGCACCCCGTCCCGGCAGAGAGGGGAGATTCCTCTGGTGGGGGGAGTGACCCTTGGGGGGCTGCGCCTTTGTCACCAAGGCGGCCACCACACCCTGAGGGACGTGCATCGCCCTTCCCAAGGGACCCCTGGAGCGGAGGAGCGGGCAAAGCCCTTCCATGGTGGGTGCACTTTGTGGGGTGGTTGGAACATGGGGAAAGGGGGGTCCCTCCTCCCGGCACTGGGTTAGGGGAGCAGCCAGTCAGGGTGCCGAATCTTGGCTGGATTAGTTAAAGAGATCAAGCAGCTGAGGGATTAGGGAGTCAAGAGAGCTGGGCCACCTGCGGGGGAGGGAAAAACCTAGGAAGGAGAAGGATATGCTGGTGCTCTGGAGAGAGGTGTGCAAGGCCCGGGCTTTGCAGCGATTAGATAAGTGAATCGGGGCCTCGGAGCGATTAGAGAAAGAAATCAGGTTTTACACCAATTAGGTAAAGTCCCCAAGCGATTAGACACAGAGGTGGCTGCAAGAGGAGGTCTCCCAGCAGTCTGTGGAACTGATAGGGCTGAGCATTGATTAAAGGAGCATCAGAGGCTGAGAGCAGTTTGATAAGAAAATAAAACAGTGGATCAATTAGCCTGGGAAAAAGGAGGTGGCTGGGTGATAATGGGAATAGAGAAGTGGGGCCAGTCAAAACAACCCCTATAGCTTTGAGTGGGGGGCTGGTGGAGCTGCAGGGAAGGGGTGGAAAGAGGGAAAATGGTCCCAGCTGGAGCCTTCAAGGGCCATGGGCAGGCACCTGGGGCACTGGGATGACATTGGTGGGCTATTTCACTTTGGCCTTAGCGCAAGTGAATTCACACCTGGCCTGAAGATGAATTTTTTGTTGGCTGTGGCTGGTGTGAGCCTCACACAGCTCCTTGTGGGCTGCAGTGGAGCATCACCAGACAGCTGCTCCTCCCACCAGGAGAAGCAGAAAATTCTGCATTTCACAGAATCTTGGAATCATGGGATGATTTGGCTTGGAAGGGACCTTAGAGTTCATCTACTTCCAATGCCCCTGCCATGGGCAGGGACACCTTCCACTAGCACAGGTTGTTCCAAGCCCCATCCAGCCTGGCCTCGAACACTCCCAGGGATCCAGGGGCAGCCACAGCTTCTCTGGGCAACCTGAGCAAGTGAATTTCAGAAAATTTCTTTTTTCTGAGCAGGTTTTGCTCTGGGCTCACACTGTCACACACCTGGAGCAATTTTAACCACTAGGAAGGCAGTTATACCAGGATAACTCAGCCCTGCGCCCTGTCCCAGATGCTCTGGGAGTTTCCAGATACGGGTGCCAGATGAATAAGCAATTAAGTAACTCAACAGAGCCTTGAAATAATTAGACCAAGGAATGCAGCTCCAGCAGATGAGTTTAGTGAAGAAATGGGAGTGTTGGAGAGATGGAGATGAGAAGGGTGATCAGGTCTCGGCACAATTATCTAGAGAAAGTCTGCTCCAGACTGATTAGAGGAACGGAAAAGAGCTTTCTGAGCAATTAGGTGAGGGAAATCAACTCTGGGCAGGAAGAAAATAGACTATGGAAGAGACTGGGGTGGGAGATGGTGAGTTATCTCTGCCCCTGAGTTAGACAAGGGAGCTTGATAAGGGCTTTCTGAGGCAGAGGCAGAAATGAGGATGAGGAGGATTAAGGGGCAGAGGTGGGTGTGCAGCAGATGCCTGGTGCTGGGAAGGAGGGAGTGAGGAGGCAGGCTCTCCGTGGGGCTGAGTAGGAGAAACTGAGCCCTGCACCCAAGGAACAGGAGTACCAAAACCCTGGGGCTGGAGCTAACAAACAGTAAAGCAGGGATGCTGGCAGCTGGAATGGCTGTGGGTTGGAGTAGGGAAGGGAGCTGGGCACTATTTCCAAGCCATCACGTGGCAGGATGCTTCCTTAATCTGTAAAATGGGATTAGTCCCTTGTGCCCAGCAAAGTCGAGAACCAGCAGAGTCTTTCTGCACGAGTGACTTTGACTTCAGGACAGAGGAACCGGCAGGGTGGGAGCGTGATCGGGGATGAGCACGGGGTGGGCAGCCCTGGGATGTGCCCTGGGATGAGCCCTGTGGCACCCGGGGGTCCCTGACTGAGCCAGTGGTGGGGGGCAAACTGGGGTGACCACAGCAGGGAGCTTTACCCCAGGTTTTGGGGTGCTGAGCTACCGTGAGAGAGGTGACAATGGTCAGCTGCAGCCCAAGGTTGTGCCGCGGGTCAGCAGCAGCTGCAGCTGGAGAGCGCTGAATCCTTTGGGAACGGCTGCATTTGCTCTTTAATTAGCCTTGACGGCTGCTGGAGCAGATTTTGCTGGTCCTTTCCTCTTTGAGGCTGGCCCTGGCGTGAAGTGGCAGGGTTCAGTGAGGTCAGGCTCCTTTTCCTTCTTTGCCTTTTTCTTTTCCTCCATCCTTGCACATACAAAAGGCAGTGGAGGAAGGAGCAGCACCACTGAGGCACATGATGCTGACTCTGGTGCTGTGGGAAGGGGAAGCTGTGGTTTGGCTGCCAGGTCATGGTTTGGCCTCTGGAAATGACCCTCTTGGAAAGGGAAACAGTGTCCTGCCAAGCTCGGGCAGACCCCGGGCAATGTGGCAGCGTTGGTGGGGGGTGGCTGGAGTGGGAGTGAGGGACCTCGAGAACAGCAACTGAGGGCAATGCTCAGCTGCTGGGAAACAAACCCCAGGCTAAACCCAGCACCTGTGCAGGTCATGGAGCGTTTTCAGATTTTAATTTTTTAAAAAAGTATTTATTTTCATTTTTAATTTAGTGCTTTTCCTCCCAATTTGCATTAGTGGGGTTTTGCCACAGCTCCCAGTGGCTGCTGATGAGTGACAGAGAACAGTGCTGGGGCCATCCAGGGAAGGTCTCATGGACACTCGTCCCTCCTGGGCGTCACAGTCCTGCTTTTCCCAGCGGGAGGGTGGCTCTGACATATCTCCTTCACCCCTTGGCCTCTGCTGAGCTTGCTGGGATGAGCCTGGTTTCTGTGGGGTGACAGCGTTATCTGGGACACAAACAGAGCCAGGCTCCACTTTGGTCCCTGTTCCTTGGCTGGTGTGGATATCCTCGGGAGATAGCAGGCAAATTGTCCCCCTGGGACTCCATATGCTTCACCTCCCATTACAGGATGGAAACGGGGATTTGCAGAACATCAGAGCCCAGCAAAGCCCCAGAGGCTTGGGGATCTGTCCCTGGGGCCCATGGGTGTGTCCTCCTCCCAATGCTCAGATGCTGCTTTTGTTCGAGCCCTAATGTGGATTTCAGTGTTTTCATGGCTTTTAAAACTTTTTTTCCCCTTTCCAATTCTGATGAAAAATGTATTTGGGGAAAATAGAAATATTTAGACATTTCCCTGACAGGCAGCGGAGATGGAAGAGCTGTGGTACAGCACCGTTCACGTGTGCTGACAAAAGCTCAGCACAAAGAATCAGGCTGGGGGATGCAGCATCCTTGGCAGCATGAGATCCACAGGGTGAAGTGTCAGTGCTCATCCCATAGGTTAATCCTCCTGCCAGCAGCCCAGCACCAAGCTGCCTTCAAAATCTGGATAAGACAATGGGTTCGAGCTGATTTTGGGGAAGTTTTTGGTATGTGTGTGTATATATAAATGTATGTGTGTGTATATACACACACAGAGCGACATATAAATCTTGTGTATATAAAAATATATGTAGAATATTAAAATATACTATATAGCATATTAAACCTCACTGTAGTAGGAATTTTGTATTAAATTAGTAGTAGTATACATATTACAGACATGTATTTTGTGTTACATTGTGCATCTGTCAGGACTGGAAAGGGGGTTGATGTTTGTGGTCCATACCAGCCCCCTGTTTTCCCATCAGAAGGTGTCTGGGCCAAATGTACTTTGAAAGGACCAGTGGAAAGCCCATCTGGAGCCACAGGATGCTGTGGGGACCTTGGGCATGCCAGTGAGGAACAGACCTACTCTCCTCTGTGCAGATGGCTCTGGGATGAGCCCAGACCTTCCTTTCCCGAAGGCAGAGAAATCCTCAGCCCCGGGATCTGCCTTCCCCACCCCATTTTTCTCCTGCTCACACCCTTGGGTTCTGATGTTGGGAACATGTCAGCCACGTCATCCCAAGCAGAGGGCAGCCACCACACCCTGCGCTGGGGAGGTGACAGCCCCCATCCTGCACCCCACTCCCTTTGTCCCAGCCCTTCAGGCTTCACCCCATTGCTCTGCCTCATTCCAAGGGGGTACAGAGCCTCCTCCCACACCTGGCGGGGCTGTGCCTTCCCAGGCTGGCCCCTGACCCACTGCTGTCCCTGCTGGGTCCCCAGTGCATGAGCTCCCTGGATGGGGATGCCACATGCACAGGGCAGCTCTGCAGAACTGGAGTACGGGGCTGCTGAGCTGCTCCTGCAGGAGTGAGAGGGGATGGAGGCCATAAAAATTGTAGAATCATGGAATAGTTTGGCTTGGAAGGCCCTTAAAGCTCATCTCATTCCACCCCCCCTGCCACTAGACCTTCCACTATCTCAGGCTGCTCCAAGCCCTGTCCAACCTGGCACTGAACACTTCCAGGGATGGGACAGCTGCAGCTGCCCTGGGCACCCTGTGCCAGGGCCTCCCCTCCCTCATTGTAAAACACTTCTTCCTTATATCAAACCTAAATAAACGTCTTTTAGTTTAAAAATCTCTCCCTTATCCTATTCATTCTTTTTCTTGGACTGAGGAAGAGGAGCTCAAGACCCCTGTGCCCAGAGACCTTGCAGAGTCTTTTTCCTGCTTGAATTTTGGGGAGCTTCCCTGCAGAGCTGTTTGGTTGCCCCCTCCCTTCCCTCCCTTTTCTAACTTGTTGCTGTGTTGGGGGGAAATAAATGCTCTTAAAGAGTCTTGTGGCTGCAAACCCTCTGGACTACACACGGCCCCAGAACAGCCAGGGTGGAGAGATACCGGGGTAGGGCTGCAGCAGCGGGACAAGTTGCCTCTGTCCCTGGCCCCAGCCCCTGCCTGGTGGAAAGAACAAGGCAGCTGATCCCAAACCACCTGAAAACCACCTTGGGGTCCTCACGTCCCTTTGGGAGAGGTGGTGCAGGAGGTGCAGTTTTTGCCCCACAGCCAGGTCTGTTCTGCCTTGGCCACCCTTGGTTTGGGTGGATGCTGTGGTGGGGTGAGGGACCAGAGACCCAGACAGACCCAGAGGGGATGGGAAAGTTGGAGAGGGGAGGTGGTGAGCCCGTGGGATGGGTTCTGTGAGCTGTCCCATTGGTGGGTCAGGCTTGCACAGAGCACGGCACATCCTCGGGCCATGCACACACCGAGGTGTGGAGGCACTGCTGCTCCCGGGTCAGGGTGCCTGCGACAGGGAAGCACTGCAGTGGTGGCTCTCCCACCTGTTGGTGCAGGTTTGGGGGCTGGGGAGTAGTGTGAGGCCGTGGGCTGGTGGGAGCACTGGGGCTGGCTGCCCCTTCCCGCAGCCCCCACAGCTCCCGGCTCCATCGTCAGCCTGACCCCTGATTACACTCCACAGGCTCTGCATCGCTGCCGTTGCCCCAGCAACGTGTCGTCGCCACAGCAACCGTGACAACCTTATGTTCATTAATTTAAAAAGGTTCGCAGTGTAACAAATGAAATAGTTATAAGCTTGTCAGGGTGTTAAGGAGCAGGGGCTGACAACTTGCCCCCCTTGCCTGTGCCGCCCGAGCAGCCTGGCTCTGCCACGAGGTCCCCACCCCAGACCTGGCTTCATCCCACCATCTTCGAGCACAGCAATTCCTTCAGGCCGGTCCTTGGAGCATCCCGGCAGGGCGGCACCACCCGGGGACCTCCCCGGGAACGCCCAGGGCCGGGTGCAGGTGGGGGGCTGTGCCAGAGCGGGGTCAGAACAAACGATGGGCCGTTCCTGCCGTGGTGTGGGATGAGTCAGGGTTACCCCATTGTCCTTCCCCACGGTCAGCACGGGGTCTGTCATGGAGGATAATTATTTCCATGCAGCACGTAGCACCTCAGTACCTGCACTATTAAAATTAATATCTTTACCTTTGTACCTAATACGATCTAGAGAGGGAGGATGAACAGATCAAACACATGGCTGTACACACATATATTCCTTAGGAAACATGGACAGATCACAGATACCCTGGATAGCCTCAGCTGGGGGAAGGTAATCCCAGCTGGCTGAGCCTGGAAGCTGAAGTAAATCAATGTTTCCCTTCAAGTCCTGGGCCAGGCTGCTGACAGGTACAAAGAGGTATTGGAAAGCCAAAGCTGCTGAAGCCAGGGCAAAGGACACCAGTTGAGGATTTGGCTCTTACTTCATTATATACCATTTTGCTGAAATCTCAGCGGATTTCAAGTTGACCAAACCCCTTTAATCTCAAATAAAGGCCATTCTCTGGCTTTTTGTAAGTGGAAACACAATAGGAACTGGTTTTAAAAAAAAATCCTGCCATTGCAATTCTGCTTGGCGAGCTGAGAATAAGGTCATTTTTCAGCAAGAAAAGTGTCCGTTCAGTTAAAAATAAAAATGGTAAGTTCTGGGCCACATTCGTTCCTAATGGAAGCCAATGCTGGGACTGCACTGGCTTTTGCTAGCTGGGACCCAGCATTTCCCAGCTCCGATGCAGTCCCTTGTGCCAGACAGGTGCTGGTTTGGGGACAGGGTTAGTCCCTCGTTTTGGCCCATGAGCCACTCTCCTCACGATCACCCAGCAGTTCCAAAGCCTGGACCTGCTCCCTCCATCCCCACATCCAGCCCTGCAGGCAAACACGGAGCAGGCTGGAGCTGGTGTTGGAGGATTCCTGTGGCAAAGGGGAGGTGGCAACTGCCAGGGCCCTGCTGTCTGCCTGGTGCTTCAGGGAGGGAAATCCAGTGAGCACCCCGGGTGCTTGTCTCCTTGCCTTCAAGAGATCCTTCAAAATCTTTCTCAATAATTAAACAAGCAAGGCCTAAAAATAGCACCAATATCTACTATATGTGGCAGAATAATTTAAGGGGAGAGAAGGGAAGGAAGTGTCCTCAGTGTCCCAAACTTCCCCTCCCCCCCTGCAACCTCGGTGGGCTCCTGGTGAGTGCAGGGAGGCTGCTGGATGTCGGGAGGCCCAGGTCTGGTGACAGAGGCCTTCCAAAGCAGCCCGGTTTGGGGATGTTTCGTTCCCTGGAAGAGGCTCTCGGGCAGCTTTTTATGCCATGGTGGGTTTTGGAAGGGCACGGCAGCCTCAGCTGAGGGTCCCAGGCTGCAGCAAAGAAGGCCTGGGACCCACACCTGTGGCTGGAAGCACCTTGTCCACCCAGGGCACGGGCAGTGGGCCCCCCAGGTCTACCCCAAAGTAAGCTGGTGGCACAGTTACCACCCAGCACATGGCACAGATGCTGCTGTGTGTGGCAGCCCGGGAACAGCATCCCCAGGAGCAGCAGCTGGAGCCTTAAATCTGTGCTCTCCTGAGCTCTAGCTTATCTCCAAAGCTCCCAGCACTGAAGAGGGGCTGTGGTGATGCAGATAAACCCATCACTTGGAAGGGGCTGCTGGAGCCTTGGCTTAAGGGAGAGGCAGCGAGGTGAGGCCCTGGGCTGGGGGAACTTGGCCCTGGGGGGTGCCAGGATTTGGAGCTGTGCCCTGTGGTGCTTGGAGGGGGCTAGCAGGGCTCTGACTCATGTGGAGAACCAAAATGAGACTCAGTGTCAGCAGTACCATGGCATAGCAGTGTGAGATGGAACTGCCACACTGAGGGTTGGTGATGCCTGGGAGCTGGCAGGGATAGCCAGGGTGTTACAGCAGGGATAACTGGGATGGCAGGGTTGGTTGGGATACCACGGCAGGTTAGCTGGGATGCTGTGGCAGGTTAGCTGGGATGCCATGGCAGGTTAGCTGGGATGCTGTGGCAGGGTTCACTGGGGTGCTGTGGCAGGGTTAACTGGGGTGCTGTGGCAGGGTTAACTGGGGTGCTGTGGCAGGGGTAACTGGGGTGCTGTGGCAGGGTTAGCCAGGATGCTGCTGCAGGGTTCAGTGGGGTGCTGTGGCAGGATTCAATGGGGTGCTGTGGCAGGATTACTGGGATGCTATGGCAGGGTTAGCTGGGGTGTTGTGGCAGGGTTAGCCAGGATGCTGCTGCAGGGTTAACTGGGGTGCTGCTGCAGGGTTCACTGGGATGCTGTGGCAGGATTCAATGGGGTGCTGTGGCAGGGTTAGCTGGGGTGCTGTGGCAGGATTCACTGGGGTGCTGCTGCAGGGTTCAGTGGGGTGCTGTGGCAGGATTACTGGGATGCTATGGCAGGGTTAGCTGGGATGTTGTGGCAGGGTTAACTGGGATGTTGTGGCAGGGTTAACTGGGGTGCTGTGGCAGGATTACTGGGATGCTATGGCAGGGTTAGCTGGGGTGCTGTGGCAGGGTTAGCTGGGATGTTGTGGCAGGGTTAACTGGGGTGCTGTGGCAGGGTTAACTGGGGTGCTGTGGCAGGGTTAACTGGGATGTTGTGGCAGGGTTAGCTGGGATGTTGTGGCAGGGTTAACTGGGATGTTGTGGCAGGGTTAGCTGGGGTGCTGTGCCAGGCATGCTGTGAGCTTGAAGAAAGCTCTTCTTGCAGCATGGAGAAGCCATGTGGAAAGGGAGCAAGGCTGAACCCTGGGGGATGCCTGGGAAGAGGAGAAGGGGAATGGATTAGGAACAGACAGCAGCCCCTAGGGCAGAGCGAGGGGGGGAACCAGAGTGCAGCTTCTCGATCCCCATTTGGGACACCCCAGGACCTGCCCATTGCGCAGAGAGGGTAGCCAGCCCAGCCTCCCAAAACTCCTCACAGAGAAAGGCAAACAACTCAGCCGTGCGTTGCATAACCAGGAAAAAAGGCGTCCTCGTCCTCGGAGCCGAGTGGCTGCCGGCCAACTTTGGCATTAAAGTGGAGCGGAGGATACCGGGAGGGGAGCGCGGATTAGGCGGGGAGGAGACGGGATCAAGTGAGCAGCAGCGAGGGCAGGCTGGCCGCAGCCTCACGGAGGGTCACGCTCCCCAGGGCCACGGCCAGCAGGGACCGAGGCTGCCGGCCCGGCGCAGGGCAGCCGGAGCTGCGGTGCGGAGCCCCGGGCACCTCCCACCCATGCCAAAGATGGGTCGGACCCACGGCGGCGAGGCTGCCTTGACTCACGGGTGATAAGGAACTCACCCAGGAGAGGCTTTTTGTGTGCGATGGGCTCAGTTTGTGCAGGTTTAACTGGCTGGGCGATGGGGAGGCGCCGGGCCCTTTCATTAGGGCCAGGTGTGTGTGCAGGAATCACAGACAGCATCTCAAGGAGGAGGGGATGGAGATACTCATGTTCAGCACTGAGGTTCTGTCTGCAGAGACCCGGATCCTTGCTTTCTCCGAGCTGCTCTGGATCTTGCACTGATTCAGCAAGATGTGAAGGCTTATAACTTTGGGAGTTCTTGGAAATTGGGCTGCTCCCAGTCAGCAACTACTCCTACACACAGAGGAGATACACTTGCTTGGAGAGCTTCTGCAGCTCTACCCACTGGCTGCCACAGCCACTGCCTGCACCAGAGTGGGGCTGCAGTTTTGTGCTTGGGAAGAAAAGGAGAGAGCAAGTGAATTTAAAATTGCAAGGTCCAAAGTGTTCCCAGTGTCCATTAGCTGATAAGCATTGTGCTGGGCTTAAGCCTCCGGCATGCTAAAACATGCTAAAAGATGCTTACCCAGCTGATAAACCCCAGCAGCAGGAGATGGGGGTTCTGCTGTGCCCATTCTACCCCAGGAGCTGCTGCTGTCCCAGCTGGATACCCCCAACACCAACCAGCAAAGCTGCCGCCAGCTTGGGCTGAGCAAAACCCCAGCTGGGTTTGCTGCCTGCAGAATCACAGAGTTACAGGCTCGTTTGGGTTGGAAGGGACCTTAAAGCTCATCTTGTTTCACCCCTCTGCCATGGGCAGGGACACCTTCCACTATCCCAGGTTGCTCCAAGCCCCGTCCAACCTGGCCTTGAACACTTCCAGGGATGGGGCAGGCACAGCTTCTTTGGGCAACCTCCAGAGGAAAGAAATTCTTCCTAATATCTCATCCTCTGGACTTGCTCCAGCAGCTCCATGTCCTTCCTGTGCTGGGGGCCCCAGAGCTGGAGGCAACTCTGCAGGTGGGAGTCTCACCAGAGCCGAGCAGAGGAGCAGAATCCCCCCGTTTACGTGCTGCCCACGCTGTGGGATGAGTCCCACATATGGGACAGCACTGACTGCCAGTTTGTATTGCCAGATCACATCAGGCTTCTCATTCTCCAACAGTCCCAAGTCCTTCTCTTTTGGGCATTTCCCACCAGGGTTTGGCGCTGGAGGTTACCCCACAGAGTGTCAGCCCTGGTGAGCAGACCCCACCCCTGCAGTGAGATGAAGGCAGCAGCATGCTGGGGTTGTTGGCAAATAGTCCTGACCAGTGGCCAGGCCAAGGCAACATTGATGCTCTGCAGTAGCAGTGGGGTCCTCCCCCACCCCCTCCAATTTATCAGGTGTTCTCCAAGCCGAGCAGCCATGGTAGCCCAGATCAGGACTGGATAACTCTCCTGTTGGCTCGGTGCCCTGAGTGGTGTGTCACGGAGGATGAGGATGGTCTATCCCCAGTGAGAGTGCTGCTGGCCTTGGGGATGCTCGTGCAGGGCTGCCTCTGCCTGTCACCCACAATGGGTGGCCCCCACTGAGGGTGGCTGCTTTCTGCAACTTGAGTTATTTTAATTTTTTCCCCCTCTCTCGTGGTGGCTCCTGTTTGAGGGCTCACCACGATCGTTCCCACTCACCCATCTGTCTGCCTTTGGAAGCTGAGCATTCCACAGGCTGGGTGCAAGTGTGGCAGTGCCAGCGCTGCTGGAGGCACTGGGCAGGGGCTGGGGATGCTCGAGGGGAGGAGATTCAGGGCTGCAGTTTGTGCCCAGGGGAGCTGAAGGGCAGTGTGTTTGCACACAGCCTTGCATCAAAATCAGGGTCAGAGCCAGGAATCTCTGTCCCCCAAGAGCCTTGCAGTGCCAGCGCCCGTGGCACGCTGCCCAGGCTTCCCGGCCTTGGGTCCAGGATCAGGGCGAATCCCGTTTTAAGGCAAAAGGTTATGGGCGGGAAGGAAGCAATCACAAAGCAAACACCACAGCCTTCTCCAAATGCACACTGCTCTAGCACAATAAATAGAAGGAAAGGGACAAAAATAGCCCCTCGGGTTGCAGCATGGACACAGCAAGGAAGCAGGGCTGTGCTTCGGGGTGGGGGGTGCTCTCCCGCCCACCCCAATGCCCTGAGTCATGGCCAAGGGGACGCCCTGCAGCGCTGAGGCTGCCAGACAATATCCTGGGGCAGAAATGATAAGTGGGCTTCAGGGAAGGTACCTGAGCCCTTGTAAAACTCACTGCATCCCGCACCTGAGCCCTTGCAAAACTCGCCGCATCCCACACTCTGGCAGAGCTCTGGCACTTCCCCTGCGTGCAAACCCCGTTCCCAGCCCCCAGGACCCAGCTGAGCTGCACCGTAATTCGGGCAGAGGCAAAGCCCAGATGTGAAGGCACAAGGATTGGCTGGGGGCCCGGCAGCCGGGAAAAAAACACGCGAGTCTGGCTCTGGCATTGGGAGCGGGTTCTGAGAGCTCGCACGTCTAATGCAAGCCGCCTTCCCTGGCCAACAGAGCTCCCGGTCCCCATTTGGGGTGGGTTTGGAGCACGGCGGGGAGGAGGGGAGGGTGCGGGCACGGACCTGGAAGCAAAATATGTTCACACTCCCGTGCAAGCCTTGTGATGGAAGAGAAAAAGCCTCATCTTCCCCCAGCCTGCGCTGATTCCCCCCGGGGCCAGCCGAGACACCCCTCCCGGGGGCAGCAGGGCCTGGCTCCCGCCGGGGTGGGGGGTTCAGCGGGGTGGCCGCTCCCGGCGCGCCCCCTCCCCGCACGGCCCCGCTGCCGGGGCGCGCAGCTGGAGCCCTCCCAGGGCCCTGCCGCTTTAACCTGCCTCTCCCACGTGCTGTCTGGTTGTGCTGGAGACGGTGACGCAGGCAGGACGTCAATGGACGCTGTGGGAGAATTTAGACTTGGAGAGGAAGGGGGGCAGGGAGGAAGGGAGCGTTTGCAGGAGCGGGGGGCTGGCGGGGGTGCACGGCCGGGCCAGGAGGGACCCCGCACCCAGCCTTGCAGGGTGGCCCGGGAGCATCGCTGGCAGCAGCATCGCTCCATGCGATGTTCCCCCCTCACCAGCCCCCCCCGGCATTTCTTGGGGCTTCCGCCAGCTGCGAGGGCAAATAAAATAATCCTCCTCCCGCGGAGGGTGGCGGGGGGGCCTGAGGGGCCACGTGAAGGCGACGCTTCCTCGCCGCCCGCACGGCCCCCCCCGCCTGGTGGCCACACGTGTGCCACTCTCGTCCTCGCGCGGGTCGGGCACGCAGCGCCTGTGCCGTGCCCTGGGCATGTCACCCCAGCACAGGCAGCCACGGGTGCCCCAGGAACAGGGCTGGCAGAGACCCTGGCGATCACCGGGGCTGTCCCTCGGCCCGGGGCTGGAGAGCCGGGATTGACCCCGTGAGCGCATCTGCGTGCACAGCTCCGCTCCTCTCCCTGTCCCCAGAGATGGGCTGTGCCACTGCCAAGGGCATCACTGCCACCCCGAGCCAGGGTCCGGCTGATGTGGCATGACAGGACCCCCATCCCCCTCCCTTGCTTTCAGCCCTGCATACCAAGGGGCACCAGCACTGCCAGGGACAAGCTGGCTGTGACTTCCACGCCAGTGAGCGATGAGATGAGCCACGAACTTTGATTCCTCCCTGCGTCCAAGCGCAATCTTTGAGAGCCATACTGATCTCCCCAAAACTGGCATGGAACTCTGCTCACAGTTGGTTCAGAGGGAGGAACGTTGGCAGAGAGAGACAAAAAGTCGTGGCAGGGAGGGTGGGGATGCTGCTCTGCAATACAAGGCTCTGCTCTCGGCCTCTTGGCTTTGCCCCCAGCCCTCACCCCACTCCCCTCCCTGTGCTCTGTGCAGGAAAGGAACAAGTGTCTCCCACTTTAGGTTTTTGGGTGCTTTTTATGTTTTTGGTTTTTTTTTAATAGCCTGAGGGTGTAGGTGGCTGCATATCTCGGAAGACCCAGGAGTCCTGCCTCCTTCCCGCTGGCACAGGGCAAGGGAAAGCAGTTTCCACTGTCAAGAGGCTGTGCACCAGCTGTACAAAGCAGCAGCCTGGTGTGGGAAGGGAGTTACTCAGCATTTGGTTCCCAAGAGACAAAAAAAAAAAAAAAAAAAAAAAGCGCAAACTGACTTTCCAAAATACTTTGAGGTTCATAGTAATGTTCTCGTCTTTGTCTCATAAATATCTTGGGTTGGATCCTTCCCTCATTTCCATCGCGTAACTCACGGAGAGGCACCAGAGCGCGGCTGCTGCGTGTTATTCTGACTATTTTTATTTTTTATTTCTTTGGATACATGATCTCAGTTGATTGGAAAACAAACCCCAGAGAATCCTTGAGGAGAGACTGCAAACAGCTCTTGGTGAGATGAGTAATCCCATCTCTATCTAAACCAACAGTGTGCTAAAAATAGCCTTATTTCTAACAATAAATATAATAAAATAACTAACTGACAACAAACAGCCCCAAAAAGCCAAACACACTGAAAAGTCCACTAGAAATACATATTGGGATGGGGGAAGGAGCCAGCAGGAAACTGTGTCACTGAGTCAGAGGGGTGGTGGCAGCCAAAGTGCCCATGCCACCAGTGATGCTTGGTCAGATCCAGCCTCTCTGTCGAGACCACCTTTACCTCTCACCCTTGTGCCTTTGCTTTCTTTGTCCCAGATCAATGTGAGGAAGGTACATGGGCACCAGACCCTGGGGAAGCTCATGCCAAAATCACCATCCCGGACTCAAGCACTCGCTGAAAGCCCTGGGTGGGACCCCCTACCCCAGCTCCAGGTGCAGGTCCATCACCCACTGGCTTCCTCCAGGCCCACCAGCCTCCCTGGGCCCTGAGCTCACCACACACCTTGGATAATTTGGATAATTTGCCACCTACTTTCCATGCACCAGGAGCCTCCCACACCCAGCGTGTTGCAAAACAGCTCCCTCAGCTGAGTCACTGGCATTGGGGAACCTCTTCCTGCCCTCCCGGCCTGGGATGGGGCTCAGGGCAGAGCTGGCCACGATGAACTGCCATGATGGGAGCATGCCCCAGCCTCATGCCATGTCACCCCAGGCCTTTGGGGAGAATATTGGGTGTTTTGGGCTTGTACAGTGCCCTGTGTTGTGGAGGCCAGTGCAGGGGGACCACGTGCTGCTGCATTAATGGCTACAGGCATCATCTGGGTGAAAACACAATGACTCTGTCCCCATGCCTGGCAGCTCCCCTGTGCTGGTTCTGTGCTCCAGTGACACTGGGAGCACTCATATTCCTGGTGCTTCAGCTGAATGTGACCCAACAGGGCTGGGACATCCCTGTCACTGGCCCCTAGCCCCCCTTGAGCTGGGACAGTGGCTTTGTATGGGACAGAGCCATCACTCGGTATTCCTGTCTTATGGGACACCGGAGTTGCACCAGACCCGTGCTGGCTCCATGTCACCAGTACAGAAGGGGGGTTGCATTCTGCCAGCCAGGGGGAACCATGAAACATCTACCATGGAGGCTCTGATCCCTGGCACCAGCATTTTTCTGCTAGGAACAGTCCCACACCAGCCTGATTTTTATTTTACTGCTTTGAGTGGCACGTGGGAGCCTGCCCAGGCCTGCCTCGCCACACGCGTCCCTGGGAAAGGAAAGCCTGTGCCCCACGCTGACCTCCAGCCCTGCCATATGGCTGTCCTTCAGCATTCCCAGTGGTGGGAGAGCTCATCCAGTGAGATCACTAGCCCCCACCATGCCACTCAGTGCAGACCTGGGGTACAGGTGGGTGCTCTGCATCCCCCCAGCCCAAAGAATGCTTGTGCCCACTGCTGACACTGCTCTAAGGCTGTGGAGAAGTGGCACTGGACATGGTGGTGAGACAGGAACAGAACTGGTTACCCAATTCCCTAAAAACCAGATTCCTGCCCCAATTCACAGCCCCAAACTGTCCTGGCATGGAGGTGGGCATCACAGTTTGACCTGTTGGATTCCTTGCAGGCAGCACAAAGCGATTTATCTGGGTTGCAGCTACTGGAGGAGCTGCGGATGTAGTGCCTCGGCTTGGAGCAGGGTCCAGGAGCTGTGGCCTTCCTTGCTGCCGAGGAGCACGGGGTGCCCAGGGCTGGTGCCATGTGCTCAGCTGAGGATCTGGCGCTGGGGCAAGGGCCGGGGCAGGGCCAGGAGCCCCAGGAGCCCCAGGAGCCCCGGGAGCCCAGTGCAGGGAGGACGGCAGGGGCAGGAGCAGGCCCTGGGCTGTGTCCGGGCTCTGTGCTGGTGCCTCCGAGTGCCAGATCCAGCATCCCGGCAGCAGAACTGGGACCTTCACGGGCAGCTGATGTCACTTGTGCAGCTTTCGGGACACTCGGACCCCACTGACCCACTGTCCTGAGCCCGGCCCCCCACGGAAGCTGGGGCAGAACACACCATGCCCCCATCACCCCGGGGCGGCTGCTCCGGCCGCGAGGCTGGGCTGGACACTCCTGCCCACCCTGGGGAACACGAGCAGGGCCAGGCCAGACCCTGCGGATGAGAGAGGGGAGGTCCCGGCTCAGCACACCCCCCTCTCCCACCCCCTCCGCCGGCTAGTGTTCCCCCTCCCCTGCTCACCGCACCCCCGGGGCCTAGCGGGGCTGAGCCGGCAGCCGAGCCAGGCCCGGG
>JACBWW010000107.1:524384-540580 GCA_020086605.1 Lanius collurio
GGGACCCCCCCGACCCCCGCGCCGCACGGAGCCGCCCCGAGGCGCGGGGATGGGCGGGGGCGGGAGCAGCGGCGGCGGCGGCAGCGGCACATCCTCCCCGCGCCCCCCTCCTCCCTCCTCCCCCCTCGGCTTCAAAACAAACCGTCACCAAAATGGTGCAGAGGTGAAGGAGGGAGCGGGAGGAAGGGGAAGAGGTGGCGGCTCGGCCTGGGCGCTGCGGGGACAGGTGAGGGGGACGCGGGACACCGGGGGATGCGGGTGCCGGCTGCGGCACACGGGGATGGTCCCGCTGGGTGCTGCCGATGGGGTGGGGGCAGCGCTGGAGGTGCCCACCCCGCTCCGGGGCGGTGGGCAACGTCCCCGTGGGACCCCCGTGGGGGCAGACCGTGAGCCCACCCGCCACACCGCGTCCACCCCCGAATGGGACCCGCTGCGGCCTGGCGGGACCCAGGGAGAAGCAGGGCCCAGTGAATTTCGGGGGCTGGGGGGTGCCCTCCCTGTCAGGGCACAGGGTGATGACATCGGGGCTGTGGGGGGATCGCCGGCGAGGCTCCGGGTGCCGGTGGCGGCTGCGGTTTGATTGGCAAGAGCAGATTTGGGGAGAGCCGGCGGTAAATCGAGTCCTGGAGCGCCCATGCCTTGGCCGTGCGCCGGCTCCGGAGCCGACAGCTGGGATTGTTTGTCCGGGGGAGGCTCAGCGCTCAGCTCCGTCCGACAGCGGCCGGAGCAGGGTATCGTGGTGGGGCCAAACCGCGTCACTACTGCCACGGCCTCCCCGAGGTGTCGAGCTCTTCCTTGGCCAGAGGGACCGGCGATGCTGAGCAGGGATGCGGTGACAGGGCGTCCGGCATCTGCGGCTGTTCGGCATCTGTGACGCCGGTTTGCCCGCGGCTTATCCCTTCCCTGCAGCTCCCAAACCCCTTTGGCTTTGTCGTTGGTTTTTTATTTTTTTATTTATTTTCCTTTTCTCCCCTCACGCTCAAGAGCAGCGCACAGTCAGTGAGACATGCGCGTGTGCCGCACACGCAGCTCTTCCCCCTGCACCCGTGGAGCCCCGCGGTACCCCCAGCTCTGCACGGCCATCAGCTGGGCTGTCGCCCCTTCCTCATCCTCCACAAGTGTCGGAGCTGCCACACGGTTTTGGCTGGTGACTCCCCCCCGCTGTGGTCAGGGGTCTGGGCAGGGACACCTGTGCTGGTGCAAATTCAGCTCAGCACCTCTGCCTGCCCCCATCCCGGGAAGGTCTGATCCTGTCCCTCCAAAGTCCCTTCTCCCGCAGTGTGTGGCTGTGCATGAATTTTTGGGCTGGTGTTGCTTCACCAAGGTGGGTGTTCTCAAACCACTGTCCCAGGACAGCCAGCCTGAAATCTTGCTGCTGCTGGGGACAGGGCTGTGCGAGCCTCAGTGTGATGGGGATGCTCATCAGGCCGGGGGTGCAGGTTTTGGGTGCAGGTAAGGGTTATTCTGGGTATGTTCTTTCCTTCCCTGAGCCGATTCAGTGCTGGTGGCCCTGGCCTGGGAGTGCTGAGCTGCCCCTGTCCCTTTGGAGCTCAAAGCACACTGCTTGCCCTGCCCTCAGGATCATTGCCATGGGCTCCTGAAGGTCATGGACCTCTGGATGGGCCTCATGGCTTCTCCTTTCCACCCCCACCACCTTGCCCTTCAGCCCCTGCAGTTGTCATGGCTTTGCCAAGCTGAGGCATCTGCACTTGTGCCGGCTCGGAGCAGGTGGCCCATGTCTGCGGGGCCACTGCTCGGGTTTCGCTGGTGCCTCTGCCACAGCAGGGATTTAACGTGCTCGTGTTGAAGGGGCATTAGCTCCCGTGTCAGGTGGCTCGGGGCTTCCACTCCTGCCTGGGCTCTCCCCCAGCTCAAACCAGCTTGGGGGCTCTTCATGGCAAGCAGTCACGTCCCTGTGTGTGCTCAGTCCTGCTGGGGGGCTCTTGGGACCTTGGGAAGTGCTGGCTTTGTCAGTAGGTGACCTTGGGCATGTGCCTTTTCTTCCCCATGCTTTAGTGGTGTTCTCAGAATGGGAGAGGTGGTTAATGTGTTTAATTCCCCCCTCCTCACTGCTGTGGGGCTCCTGGCTCCTCTCGGGAAGTGCAACTGTGGAGCTGGAAAGGGCTGTTGCTATTTCATGCGGTCCCCGAGCGGGCAGGGCGGAGGCATGGACGGTGCTGGAGTCACCCGGGGTGGATTTTTCCCAGGCTGCCAAGTGAAACAAGTGGGGTCTGAGTCTCATTTAATGCTGCAGCCCTTTACTGTGACTGGCAACATAAAGGAGCCTAAATATGGTCATAAACTGCATCCACTTCAATGTCCCTTCGTGCTGCCAGGGCAGCCTCACGGCGGCTTTGTGAGAGGGAGAACAAAGCCGAAAGTGTCGGACGAAAAGTACGGGAGTGGGACCCAGCTGCCGTGTTGTGCTGGGAACTGGTGCCGGCAGCTGCCTGCCAGGGAGGTGTTAATGCTGGCGCAGGCCCTGGCTCATGAAGGAAGAATGGACATGAGGGTGGGAGGAGATGCTGCCTGGCACATCGCGAAGGAACAGGAGGGCTTCAACCAGGTGTGGAGGGCTCAGCTACAAGCTATGCGTCTGGCACCCTGGGCTAGTCATTTGAACCTAAAAAAGCCTCTGTAGTGAGGGGCAGAAATTGCTTTTCCCTCTTTTTTTCCAAGCCAGAGTGCTTCCCAGGGTGAGGTTGGCATCGCCTGAAGTGTGCTAGGAGGAACCTGCCATGGGGTACTGTGTGGCATCTCTGCTCTGTGATGGACTGCAGGGACGTGGCTGTTTTGGGAATGAAGGGGAAAGAGGGAGAGGGGTGTGGGTTGCTGACATTGACTCCGCTCCCCCGGACCACTGCTGCCTCCCTGGGTGCCCCCGACAGTGGTGGTGAGATGCCATGTGGAGCTGTGGTGGTGTGAGCTGGCCTGGAAGGTGGTGCCTGAGGCTCAGGAAGTGAGCAGGCAGCATCCCATTAAATCCTGCTAATACCCGGGAGCGCACATGGAGGTTACCCGAGCCATGGCGAGCTGCATGGGCGGCCATGGGGCTGCCGTGTCAGGGCTGTGCCGGACTTCCCCATCTGCAACCAGAGCTAAAAATATCCCCCTGCCTCACCCCGCCGCCGTCCCATCTGTTCGGAGGGTGAACTCCTCAGGCCAGGGGCTCTTTCTTATTTTTATCACTATTTTGGCAGTTCCTGGAGGCTGAGCTGTCCCGAGTTCAGAGGTGACTCTATTGCAGATGACAGTCCTGCTCCCGGGAAGGTTTGGCTCTGTCGCTGAGCCTGATGCGGTGAGCAGAAAGCAAGTGAAGAGGAGGAGGGGGAGGAGGAGGAAGGCTGGGGAGGCACAGAAATGTGTGGCCGTGCTGGTGCCATGGGGTGAGCGCTGGGTGCCCCGGCTGTGCTTGCCCTCCCTGTGCCAGTAGGAGTGTGGGGTGCATCACCCCCTTGCAGCCCCCCAGCGCTATCTGGGACTTCACCGCTCGATGTGACTCTCAGGGATTTGGTTTTGTTTTTTCCTTTTCTTTTTTCCTCTAATTAGAGAAGCTTTCAATAAAAAGCTGAAATTTGTTAATCACTTTGTTTGATCAGAGCTCAGGCAGTGCTGAAGACCTCTAGGTTTTTCCCTCTGCCTGTGTGAGCCGCAGTTTGCTTTTGCTTTCAAGATGGATCTCGCCGTCTGCCTGCCAGCAGCTCTGCTTCCCTGGATCTGTCGGTTTGCATCTTGCACTCCACTTTGCTTTGCTTGTGGTTCTTCTTTAATTTTTCTTTTTCCCTCACTTTTGGTGTCTCCCTGCTGTAGCTCCCCACTGCTTGCAAAACAGACAATAGCCTGCATCCTTTAAAAAATCCTAAAAAAGTACCCATGTGGAGAGCAAGGGTTTGAGAAATACTCCAATTTGGAGTGATTTATTTTGGGGAGTGGGGTCTAGGTTTGCTTTCTTTTAAATGGGGGCTCAAAAGATGGGGGAGTTGGGTCTCTGAGTTGCATGGGAAGAGTTTTCTGGGGAAACGCGGCCTGTTTTCACATGGGTCATGACAAGGCTGGGGGGACAGAGCAGCTGCTCCACGATTCCCAGGCTGCTTCTGAGCTATAGGGGCGATAGATGAGGTGCATGCAATGGTGGTGGGTCCTTGCTGCCACCATCTGTGTCACCTGGAGGAGCCTGGTCACGGTGAGATGTCCTGGTTGTGGCTGACTGCTGGAATGCTGGAACAGCTGCCGGGGCCTGTTCCCTATGCTGAGTACTGCCATGGTGCCCAGTGGACTTTAAATAGCTTTGTGCCCCTCCAGTGCCCAGCAGAGCGGGCATGTGGTGCTGCTCTTCTGCTGCCAAACACGAAGCACACGGAGCGGTGCCGGGTGGGTGTCCTGCTGTGCGTGGTGAGGACAAGCTGGAAGGGTGGGACGATGCCGGTGCTGGGATGTGTCAGCCACCAGCCAGGGGCCACCGTGGTGTCCCATCCCGAAGCAGCCGGACCGGACCGTGCCGGGGCTGCTGTTTCCCTCTGTGCTGAGCAGGACACGTAGGATTTCCCGAGGTGCAATTAGCCCTTGGTTTTCCCGGAGGTGGCACACGGCCCTGCCCGTGCCTGCGCACGGAGGGGGTTGGCAGTGCCCACAGCCCGACCCTCCTTGCTTCAAGTGACCAGCACTGGCTGGAAGGCAGAGGTGCAGGGCTGAGCCCCTGCCATCTGTGCTGGCTGTGCCCTCACAGCCCGCTCCTGCTGGCACAATGGCTCAAGGTCAAAGCCGAGCACGGTGGCTTTGGGCTGCTGCTGGGCATGGGCTGGCGCAGGGTGGAAGTGCTCCCACCTCCTGTCCTGAGTCACTGGTGGTTGGGGTTGGAAAGGGGGTAATTAAATGACCTATTTCTGGGCAGGGAGGAAGAGGAGGAGGAATCGTTTCTCTTTCCAGAGCTTCAAACAGCTTCCAGCAAGCGTCCGGCACAAACCCCAAACCGCTTCCAGGAGGAGGTGCCTGCAGCCCCCCCAGCTGGGGTGCTTGGGGCACGGAGGGGGGGCTGGGGGCTGTGGGGAAGGGTGACCTCCCCCTGCAGCAGTGCTGTTGCATCAGCCTTTTTTTTCTGGAAGGAGGCAGGACAAATCCATGGCTCACAAATTTTTTTTTTTACCTTTTTTTCTGTCCCCAAAAAGTAGTAACACGATTTGGGAAGCAGCACCTGCCTGCGGGGCCAGGTTCCTGACCCGAGCCTACCCCAGGGCTGCCAAGGGATTATTTTAGGATTCCTAGTGGGATTCCTCCTTCTCCTCTCTCCTTCCCTTGCCATAGGGGGATTATCAGCATCTTGTGCATGATGGATCCTGCAGCTCACGGCTCTGGGGGTGCTGGGGCTGTGGGCCTGGGGCTACCTGCTCCGGAGGATGTGGTGGAGCTTCGGGTGCAAGGTGTTATTGGTGGGTATAAGCAGTGGTTATAAATAACCCTGCTTGGAAGTTTTCATCTTCCTTTTTAAATGGAAGTGCCTTTTGGAACAAAGTGACTTTCCTCCATCCATTTCGAAAGCACCTTTTTTCTTTTCTTGTTTTGAAGAAGAATTTTTTCTTTTTACTCTTAAATTTTTTCCTTTCCAATTATTGGAAGACTTCAGGGAAAAATTGCTAGGCACCATACCCAGGAACACGTCCCATGTCGTGCATGTGGGGAAAATATGTGGGGTCGGATTTGTTTGGTTTGGTTTTCCTTAAAAAAGAAATTGAGAATGGAAAATGTTCATGGCATCAATAAGAGTTTTCTATCAAAGCAGACAAAATTTGAGGGGCTGAAAAAAGCAGAGTTTGCTTAAACCTGCTGCATCAAGTGTAAAAAAAATATATAAGTTAAATAAATTAAATTAATTGGATAAAGAACTTCTGTTCAGCAAAAAACTGGCAATGTTTCTGTGTTTCTGTCTGGAATTTTTCAGTTGTAAAACCTGAAATCCTCCCCCACCCCTAGCAGTAACCTTGAGACATGGTGCCGGAGCAGGAGTTTCCACTGGCAGGGAAGAAAAAAATTACAATAAAGAATGTGGACAAATTATTTTGACCGACCAGCCTTTTTTTATTTTGCACGGGCAGTCACTGAGACCGTCCTGCCCTGCAGCCGCTGTGCTCAGTGCTGGGAGCAGGACATGAACTGCTGTGATGAGGGGCAGGGAATGGCAGAGATCGGGCTCCAGGCATGGGTGCTCTTGGTCCATGGTGACATCCGTGGGGAAGGACCTTTCTGCAAGCCAAGAAGTGGTTTCTTTTCACCCATTTTGGGTTTAGAGAGGCACAGAGTGGCTGTGTGTTTGTGTAACTGTAGGTGAGGGCCGAGCTGTCGTGCTTTGTCTAAATCTTGTGATAAATGTCCCTGTGGAACTGGTACCCACAGGCTTCTTGCTGGCATCTGAGCAAGCTGCCAGCCCTGGGAGGAACAGCCCGCTGTGTCTGAATGCCAGGGGTTGGGAATGGTGTCCATCCCTGGGGTGCAGTGTCCTGTGGCACCTGTGCCACCTCCTCTGGGAGGGGACCCTGGTGCCTCTCAGCTCGATGATGGGTGGCAGGTCGGAGTGGCTGAAGACCCTACAGCTTGTTGAAATCCCGGTGTTGCTGGAGCCTGGCTCTGCCACAGGCACCCTCCTCCTGCTGGGAACTGTGTGCAGATTTTTGGCCTTTAACATTCCCCTGCAGGGAGCTCTGGCTTTGGTTCTGTTGGACGCGGGGCCCGGCATGCGGTGCTTGGACTGGTTCAGAACTTGCTGGAAGAACCATGAGGGAAAGGAAAGCGTTTGTGTGTCACCAAGTGTCTCTGGCGCAGGCACCACTGCAGAGGTCATGGAGGTGAGGAGGTGCCTCCAGGCACAGTAACCACACTCATGGAATGGTTAGGTGAGAAGGGACCTGAAAAATCATCTCATTCCAACTCTCAGGTTTATTCCAGGGGATAAACCACATGTTCCCTGGAGACATGTCTGCCCCTAGGAAAACCCTGCGATAGCAGCAAATTTATTTCAATAACTGGAACAGGATGTGGAAGAGTTGGGTGAAGGCAGGGCTTACTTGGACGTGGGCTTGGGGCAGTTTTCCATCTAGTATTCCTATGAGGAGCAGCACTTGGGATCACATGGACAGCATGTGCATGCCAGGTCTCCTCTGAGGGCATGGATCAGTGTGGGGGCTGTCGGGAAGGGCTCAGGAGGTTGAGATGCAGCCAAAGTCAGGCCTCATCTCCAGCCTCGTCCCTTGGGTGATGCTTTCCCAGAGAGCTCCATGTGCCACTGGTCATCTCGCTTTGCGTGGCTTCGGAGGATTCGACGCCCCATCTTCAGGGTTTTGGGTGCAGGGATCGATCACAGATTCATCCTCAACCTTCCCTGACTCGGCATAGCCGTCCTTCCCACGCGCCGGCAACGAGCCGCCGGGAAAACTAGCACCTCTCGGCTCGCTCGTTCAAAAATATCCCCAGCCCTGCGTGGATGCCGCTGCCAAGATGGGGAGCGGAGCCGGCGCTACCTCTTAGCAGAAATCTGTTGCCTCGCTCGGCGGTGGGGAGGCTGGGAGGGAGGCTGGGAGGGAGGCTGGGATCTGCGGAGCGCTGAGCCCCAGCGCTTTCGAAAATAGAAGCAGAACAAATGGTTGGAGCAAGATGCTGGTGGCGAAGGCAGCCAAGGCTCTTCCCGCGGCAGCTGGTGGCTGCTTCTTGCTCCTCCATCAATCCTCTCCCCAGAGCTGGCATTTCCTTGCGGGGGGAGAGGTGAACATCTGGCTCTTGGGGCGACCTGGGGCATGGCGATGCTTTACTGGGTTTGGTGTGACCCCCCTGGGGTTTTGGTGCCGTTGGGCTTTGCCTGAGCTGTGAGCATGGCAGGGCAGGAGGGGATTCAGGCCGTGTGTGCCGGTGTGAGATAAGGAGGAGACGGGGAGTCGGATGACGCCAGTTCCCAAAGGGACTTTGTCCCAAAACAAGGGCACAGGTGGTGGGTTGAGCTGCGGGCACGGCGTGGCAGCAGGTGCTGACCTGGTGTGTCAGACAGCTGAGCACTGAGCTGCTGTGCCTTCCGCCTGCTCCCACAGGCGGGGTGGGGGTCCCAGTGGGGTGAGTTCCTGGTTGCTCCTGGGGGCTGCAGGGGTCGTGGGAGCTGCATTTGGGTGCTGCTGGGGAAAGACCAAGGGCTGGGCTCCTCGCCCCCTGCTTCCCCATGGGCACTGCTCCTGAGGGGACGAAGCCGCCTGTCCTCGTGCCAGCCACTGGCACCCAGGAGAGGAAAGTGTTGAGTCCAGCTCTCAACACAGATTCAGAGAGCTTGGAAAAATCCTGTTAGTTGCCCTCAGGTCTTTCTGCTTTAGGGCCAGATGTGAGAGTGTGCTTTAGCAAGCAGGATTTCACACCTGCCCTTGTGCTGGAGAGAGCTGCTCCAACTGGACGAGGTGGAAGTGGGAAGGTTGGGAAGATGCTTTCCTTATGGGAAGATGTTCTTGCCTTGTCCTTTCCAGTGGAGAGGACCAGCCAGCAAGAGCTCAGCATCTGCCTGGGTGACCTTCAGCGCCTTTGCTTGGTGAGGGAGGCTGCTTTGCATGTCCTCTCCCCTGCCAGCCGCACTTGCACTGAGCATTGGGGTCTTTTTGTTATGCAAATGCAGCTTTGGTTTTAGCTTCTCTGAGATAAATACCTTTGAGGCTAAATCTGGAGCTGGGGCACTGCTGAAAGCACCCGATGGCCCAAGGCCTGACAGGTCAGATGCTGAAGGTGGTAGTTTGGGAGTTTGGCTCCCCTTTGGGCACGGAAACAAAACACTCACAAATAGTTTTTCCACTGGGGTTATACAAGATTTTTTGCAGCGAGGAAGGAGTGTGTTGAGTCCTGGTGGAGGGTCCTTGGCACCTGCTGCCACCCTGCACCTGGAGTTCCCACTTTTGCAGTAATGTGCTGTGGTTTTATTTAGGCATTTAGAGCTCAGGAGACCCTTTTGTCCCAGCATCACGCTGCCCTTCTAGGATCCCCACTGAGCTGTGCCCTGGCCTGGTGCGGGACTGAGACAGTGGCCAGCTGGGTTTTGGTGTCAGGATCTGTCTCCCACCCCTCAGAGAGGCCGAGTGAGGGGTGCAGGCTGCATGGCCAGAGGACGCGGTGCTGGGTGCCATGCACCAGACCGGAGCTTTTTCTCACCTCCCCACTCGTGTGTGGTGTGGACCTGGCATCCCTTGGGGCAGTCTGGCTTCCTTTGGGACCCCATGAGTCCCTGACAGCCCATCGCTCTTGTGATGGGGACATGGGCTGTTGGTTGGGTTTGGGCAGAGGTGTTTGTGTTTGATCTTATTTTTATTTGTGCGTCTTTCGGAAATTTTTCGTCACAGCAGGTGACGGTTCAGTGCCCGGCAGTGGGGCGGGAAGGGGTGCGAGCGGGGTGGAAACGTGGCTAAAACTGGTTTGGCTTCTGTTCGTGAGTTTTGCTATTTCTGTGCCACAGGAGAGCTTGAGGTCCCTAGGGTCTGGGGTGGCTGAAGCTGTCGAGTTCCTGGTTCATCTCTCCTGTGGGGTCACAGGTCACCTACCAGCCTGAAAACTCACAGACACCAGCCCAGGGGCTCTCTAGGGCTGAACCAGGGTAGTGCGACATTCAGAACACCCAGAGGTATCTCATGCCCTTGCAGAAACACTGGCAGTGGGGGGTTTCATTCCAGCTGGGAGCTGGACAAAAACTCAGGGTCTCCCACATCCTGCTCACCATGGGATACCGTGGGGACCTGTTGTGGGCAAAGCTGGCAGAGAGGAAAGGTGGGAGGAAATAGAGGTAAAAAGGAGAGGGCATCTCATTCAGAGCTGCTTCTGTGCAAAGTTTTGACAAAGTGCTGAGCTGTGGTGGGCTGGGCTAAGGCCTCCCCAAAATAGGGTGTTCCAGCTCAGGGCTGCCTCGGGTTCCACAAGGTTTGCTGGGGGATTTAGGACTTGTCGCTGTGTCCTGGCAGGGTGGCAGCCTGCGTCTCCCAAAGCCCTGCGGGGTCTGGAGCATCCAAGGAAGCTCAAATAATGTCCCAGAGTAGGTACTGGCTGAGGGACAGGAGCAGGTCCCCATTTCAGGGAAGAGAAGGCTCCACATTAACCTTAGAGCCCTTACCAGTGCCTAAAGGGCTCCAAGAGTGCTGGGGACAACTTTGGAAAGGGTCTGGAGTGACAGGACAAGGGGGAATGGCTTCCCACTGACAGAGGGCAGGGTTAGGTGGGATACTGGGAAGAATTTTCTCCCTCTGAGGGTGGTAAGGCCCTGGCACAGGGTGCCTAGGTTGCCCCATCCCTGCAAGTGCCAAAGGCCAGGTTGGACAGGGCTTGGAGCAACCTGGTGTAGTGGAAGGTGTTCCTGTCCATGGCAGGGGCTGGAACAAGACCATCTTTTTGGTCCTTTCCAACCGAAACCATTCCACGATTCCATGATGCCCTGCATCCCTTCAGCTGTGACATGGCCCTCACCTCCATTCCCTGTTTCCCAAGCCAAGGTGCTGCCTTGGTTCTTTCTTTCTGTTTTTTAAGTCTTTTTTTCCCTAAATGCATTACCAGTGCAGCTCATCCATATTTCCACCACCTTCTCCCTCCTGTTCTCGCGCTGAAGTCTATAATGCTGAAATTATAGCATCCCCCTTGTCACCATGGCAACACTCAGGGATGTATTTAAAAAAAAAAAGGACCAGAAGCCCTCCAAGGATTATGACTTCAGTGAGGGATCAAGCTGGAGGGGAATCTGGGTCACGGCTGGAGCAGGCTTTTCTTCCAGCCTGTCTTCAGTAATTCCCCTTTCAGCGCCCGGGGCTGCGTCAGGGCAGGGCAGAGCAGGGCTGGCGCCCATGGGTGCCCTCGAGGGGATCCAGCTGCCCTGGGAGGTGCTGCCTCCCTTTATACAAGATTGCTTACTGCCCATGTACACTCTGGGAAAGAGCACCCTTTGCAAGCTCAGTATTCCCACACAAACTCCAGGCGTTTTAGCCGAGCCTTTCTGATTCCCATGGTGCCTGCAGGAGTGCCAGAGCCTCGCTCCCCCTCCACCCCACTTTGTGCAGTGCAAGTTTTCTCTCTCATCCCCCAAAATAAACAGGACTTTTTTATATATTTTTTTTTACTCCTCCTCTTCTTTTTAATTTTTTTTCCTCCCTTTTTCCACACCCCCAGAGCCGCTGTTGCTGGTGGCAGGGAGCCCAGACTCTGTAGGAACTCAGCAATGCTGCGAATCCAAGCCCCGGCTGCCCTCTCAGTTTCGCAATCCTTGGGAAGGGGGAGAGAGAAGGAATAAAATGGGAGGGGATTTTTTTTTCTTTATTAGAGATTTATAGACTTTCCCACCAGTAGGGACAAGGAGCTGGAGCCGAGCGGCCAATTTCCTACAGTAAGTTTCCAACACTGCTCCTCTCTGGCCTCTGCAAAACCCTCTGCAGCCTTGCCTATGGTGGGTTGGGTTGGTTAAATTTTTGGAAAACCATCGGAAATGCTGGCGGCGGGGGTTGGCAGGGTGAGGGACTGCTGATGTGGGGGGCGGTGGTGTGGCTCAGTGGGCCAGCACCTCCCATGGGCCAGGTGATGCTGAGGGCCGGGAAAAATCAGCTCAGGTGATGTTTTTGAGCTGTTAAAGCCTTTTTTCTACCTGTTTTTTGGTCGTATGTGAACCCTTTGGCTTGGGCTTCGTGGTGGTGCCGTGACAGCCACTCATGGCTGCTGGTCCCTCCAGCTTTCCAGGCTCGGTGCTTCTGGGGCACGTTCCCTGCTGTCCTCATCCCCCTCAGCCACTTGGCCTCTGGAGGTTTGTGGTCCATTTATTTTTGGGTAATTGCAGTGTCCGGGCGCTGGAGAGGCCGGTCAGTACCGCGCAGCCGGACAAGGGAGGGGTTTGTTGGCCAGTGTATTTTAAGCAGTTGGTTTCTTACAGGCGAGAGCTTGCCCAGCTCCCTGCACTGGTGTGGAGGGGCCCAGCCAATGCCACGGTGGCTCCTGTCCTCACAGATCCCACTGTACCTGTGCCTGGTGCTGAGCATGGGGCAGCGTGCAAGGGTTCAGCTCCTGGCCCTTCTCTGCACCCTCGTGCAGGATCTGACCCTCTGCCAGTGCTCCTGCTGGAGGAAAAAATCCTCCCCTGAGCTGTGCCTGGATGAGATCTGAGTGCTGGCAGCTCTGCTCCCAGTATCCAGTGATTAATGGGATTAAATTGGTGCCCCTAGTGAGGTTTTTTTTATTTTGCATCTGGTTTTCTCAAGACTTTTTAAGCGGGGGGAGGCCGGGGCCATGTCGCACTGAGATCTGATTAGATAAGGGAGAGCTGCCTGTGAACAAAATTCCTACCGGATAATTATTTATACCTCCATGTGCGTCACTAATAAACATCTGGATCTGCTCCAAACATCTTCATTTGATTTGTTTTGTAGTCTCTCAACAGGGATGTTTCTCAGCTCCCCACCTCCCTCTTGTCGCGTGGCTTTGGAGGACTTGGCTGAAATGAGGGGTGGGTTTGAGCAGTTGCCCCACTGCTCATGGGACGAGCCCATCCCCCAGCACCAACCTGGCTTGCCCATTTCCCCCCAGGCATTAGCACTCTTGGGGCTGGTTTAGCAAATTCCCACTCCTGGATTCCTGTGATGGGGTGACAGTCACGTTGCCCTTTCTCAGGAGGAGAAAATTTGTGGTGTTGGTGGTTGCAGAAAAATATATGAGTGGTCAAAACAAGCCAAAAAGCAACCCCAGATGTGTTGCTTTCTATTTTAAACATCCTCGTTTGATTTGGGGGTGAACCAGACTCCTGACCTTTTGGAGCACGTGGGGCTGGCAGTCACGCCAAGCTCTCCCAGGCCAGGGCTGACTTCTTGCTCTGTTTGTGTAGAGCCAAGAAATTACTATTAATAACTTTCCCTGAATGAGAGTTGAGTACCTGCTTCCCTGGGGCTCCTTGGAAGGCTCCGGCTCGGGTGGATAACATCAACAGTCATTACGAACAGGACTGAGAGCATCTGAGAGCGTCGGGCGCAGCTGGGATGCAGATGGGAAGGGACTGGTGTGGGAGGGGAGAGATGAAGGAAGCCTCTGGCTGGCTGTGAAGCGCCTTGGGCAGGGCTTGCAGGCGCCACGAGCCATTTTTTGTGTGTTCCTCCATCCTTTTTGCAGCCCTGGCCCCTCTTTGCACGAATGCCACGCAAAAAACCATCCCGAGTCGCCAGAGGCAGCGGCGAATGCCAGCTCCATCCATGTGGGCTGTAATCTGTGTCTCACCTCTGCCGGGCTCTCAGGAAAAAATTAAATAAATAAAAAAGTTTCAGTGCTGCACCCGGCCTTAATCTCTTTAAACTGTATTTCGCTAATCCTTCATTAGGATCTCATTGTGAGCTTGTTATCCCGTTAGGGCTGAGCCGTGCGTGGCGGCGCCCGCGGAGCCGGGAGGGAAGGGGCTGTGTTGGCCCTGCCAAGGCCACGTGCTCCACCGGGATGTGCCAGCAGTGCCAGCGAGGTGGGCTTGGCTCTGTGGGGATGGGTGTTGGTGCTCCATGCCCCTGCTGCAGTGCGGTGGGCGCTGGGCGGGTGCTGGACTCTGGCGGTACCGGGGTCTTTGGTGTGAGCTGTGGGGAAGTTGTTCTTGTTTATCCATCCCTTGATGTGCCCATCTGGAGTGTTTGAGCTGGGGAGGGGGATGTCATGTAGAAAGTGCTGGTTTTGGTTTGTACCAAGGCGTGGTCAGCCTTTGGAGCATTTCTGGGAGTGCCTGCAGCACCAGGGCCGGGCGCCAAGGGCAAGGTTTTAACCGGGGCTGTTATCCAGGAAGGTGGCTGGAGGTGATCTCAGGGGTCTCACCAGGAGCAGGTCAAACTCGATGGGCACTGAACTCCCTTCCCGCTGTCACAGGAGCCTCAGAAAAGGGCATCAGCTGGACCTGGCACGCTCAGATTCCTTCCTTTAGTGAGAGGTGCTGAACCGCTGGGACGCCGTGCCGGTGCCCTGCTTGGTGCTGCCGGTCCCCTGTCCCAGCCTGGCACAGCCGTGCCCGCACTCTGCAGCACCCAGCCTTGGCACCTTCCCCTCCACACAGAGACCTTCTCAGAGTGACTGGCAGCGGTAGCAGCTCTGCAGCACCCCGAGGGCTGGGATACCGGCAAGCCATGTTTCTGGAAGTTCTTGGAGGAAGAGAGTGGCCCTGCACGAGGTTGTAGCTGGAGGAGTGGGAAGTCCACCCTGCTGGATGATGGAGCGGGGCTGAGCCTTGTGCAGGCTGCGATGGGCGAGAGCAGGAGATGGTCTGCAGAGCCGGTGCAGAAAGCAAAACAAAACCTGCACACCCACACATTCCCACATGCGCAGGCACACACGGCAGCGAGCAGGCAGGGAGGGGATCTGCCGGCAGCCAGAGTCGAGACTCGAGTTAATTTGGTGGAAAATGAAAACCATTGCGGCAAGCAAGAAGGTTCCTGGCTTTTCTTTTTCCTCCCTCGAAAAAAACTATGAGATGGGATTTTTACCTTCCCCGGGTTTTGTTTTGTGCAGAAACGTGGCTGGTGGCTAAAATAGTTGCTGCCTGTTCTGTGCTTTCCTGCCCAGCCTCCTCCCTGCCGGAAGGTCTCGTGGGCACATGTGTCACCATGTCCTTGTCCACTTCTGCAGAGGGTCGGGGGAGGGAGGTGTCTCCTTTGACATTGCTCAGCAAGTGACAATGAACTCTGCACGTGGCTTTGCCCGAGAGCCTTGGCTGTCGTTTAAATTAATGCACATTTATTTGCCTCCAGGTTGGGGAGCATCTCTGCAGGCCGTGCTTTTGGGCAGTGCTGGGGCACGAGGGCACAGTGAGGGGCTTGTGGCATCGTTCACCTTCGGGAGCTGGGGTCTCTGCAGGGAACCCAACCCGCTCAGATTCCGGGTGTGGGACTGATGGACTCTGGTTCTTGCTGTGGCTGGGGCGGTGCTGTGCCAACACCAGACCTGTGCCGGGGCAGCGGCGGTCCCGCTCCCCCCGAGGGGCTTCCCCCCTATGCCAGAGCACATTGGAATTGTGCAGTGTTGTGAGATGAGATTTATGCTGGCTTTCATCTTTCCAGAAAAGGAAGATAGTGAAGTCGAGGAGGACCCAATCCGTGGGATTCGCTCTCGTTCCCTGGGTTTTGCAGCCCTTTGGGGTGCTCCCCTTGGGGGCTTGGCTGGGGCCGTGCTGCCCCGCTCCCTGTGGCTGGGAAGGTAGAGCTTTTTCAAATGTCTCTCTCCCCTTTTCCTGTGCCTATAATTAGCCCTGGCTCCCCGCCACCATATACTGTACGATCCTGGAAAGAGGTCATGGCTTTGCTGAAATTCTTGGGAACAGAGCTGCCTTTGCAGCTGGGAAAGCAGCACAATTTCCAAGCAGATAAGAAATAGGGCAAATGCGACTCTGTTCCCTGCTGTAATTTATGGGCTCTGGGGATGGTATCCAACGGCCTCCTCCCTCCTCTAGCTCTCCACATGCTTGGGAGAGTGGATTGGTGAAGAGGTTCCAACTGGTTCCCAGCTCTGGTGTGCTGTGTGGTGGTCGTGGGCGAGGAGGGTCCTGTCTTCTCCTGGACTGCTGGGTCTGGTTTTCCCCTTCTGCTGGATCCTGTTGAGGTCTTGCCCAGGGCTGGAGAAGGAAACAAACCCATTTTTGGGTGTGCGTGGTCCTTTTCACTTCTAAAACGTCTCATTTTTATGAACTTCCCCAGAATGGAACTTCCTTTGCAGAAGGAAAAGCATCATCTTGATGGCCTTAAAGGTCTTTTCCAACTGAAAGGATTCTATAATTCTGTGATTCCGTGATCTCTGGGTAGGTGAGGAACAGGACTTGCTTTTCTCCCAAGGAGGGCAAAGCCCACAGAAGTAGAAGGTTCGCAGGGGATGGGGAGGGTTTTCCCGCCTCCAAACCCTCCTGTGCAAACTGGTGAAAAATTCAAAGTGAAAAGAGTATTTTGAAAGTAGAAAACCCCCTCTTCAGAAAAGAGACGCAAAAACACAGCAAAATCCCCTGTTCAGAAGTTTCCCAAAGTTCTGCTATTGTTTCTCTGCCTCTGTCATTCTGAGAAAAAAACAGGATAAATCCACCCAAAAAGGACAGGAATGGCGAGCAAGGGCTTGAGTTTCTGTTCCAGCCAGGACACCGCACATGCTGTATCCCCTCGGCAGCATCCTGCCGCTGAGCCAATCGTCCTTTTCCAAAGGAGAGATTAGCTAAAAAAATCACA
>JACBWW010000107.1:550521-614947 GCA_020086605.1 Lanius collurio
GAGATTGCGGTCACTGCTCTTCCCCTCCACAATCTGCGTCTCCCTCTTGGCCCCTCTGGCTCCAGAGCTGGTTATTGTGCCCATCCATCTCCTCCTGACCTTCCAGCTTGGAAGTCCCCATGGCAGTGGCCATGGATTATTTATTTGGGGGTATTACATGTATGTATGATGTAGGCAGGGGTTGTATATATTTGGGGTTTATATACATGGGAATAAATATATATTTGGGGGTTTATACATATGGGAATAGATATATTTGATGGGTTACATATATGGGAGTATGTGTATTTTGGGAGGCTTATATGTATGGGAATATATATATTTTGGGGAGTTATATATGTGGGATATATGTGTTTGAGGGTGTTAGCAAAGACTGGCTGTGGCACAGGGGCTGCTGAGCACCAGCTGAGCAGATACCCAGGGAAGTCACCACAAGCCATTCCTGCACATCCTCCAGGATCCTTACAGGCAGGCTGGAGCAGCTCCCAGCATCTGCTGCCTTTGCATGGCAGGTTGTGCCAGCCTAACTGCATCAGTTAAAAATGGGGGTGCCAGGGTCCCCTCATTTTCCTGCCCTCAGGAATTTTGATTTGTTACTTGGTGAAACCAAAGCTTTGGTTTTCAAACAGGAACAGTGTTAGCACCTGCTCAGCATTTCTGCCCCGAAGCTGGACATAAAGATTGTCTTGTCTTTACCCTTTTCTCTCCTCTTCTTTTTCCACTCAGAAAGGGGAATTCACTTGCCTTTGCCTCCTCCATCCCTCCCCTATGTGATTTTTTCCCCCTCAGCTTATAAAGTAACAGAACATTTTGAAAACATGGTACTTTTCCCCTTCCCTGGGCAGCATTTCTCTGTTTATAACAAGAAGGCTTCAAAGGCAGGTGTGTGGTGGGGTGAGAGCTGGGGACTGCACAGGAGCTCTGTGGCCTGACCCAGCCCCAGCCCCTCACTGGGGGCTGCTCTCACTGTGCAGCAGCAGGTAGAATGGTCACCTTTTGAAATACCCAGAGTTTCTGGGAGCAGTGCCAGGATGCTCACCTGCCAGGGCGAAGGATGTGCATGGACAGACAAGGGAGCTGGCAGGGCCAGTGAGTGGGGGATTTGCTCCTTTGCACCAGCTCAAAATGTTGCAAAATGGGGACTTGGGGGTTCACTGGGGTTGCTGGTGCTGGATGTACCACCAGGTGCAAAGGGCAGTGGCTTCTGCAGCTTGGGCAGGGTGTGAAGCAGCCCTGGAGCTGTTGGGCTGGAGAGGGTCAGGCCCTTGAGCACCAGGGTCTCCGGACTGTCACCCTGTGTGTGCTGTTCATCCCTGTCTCAGATGGCACTGGGATGCAACCCTGCAATGTCACAGCTGCCTGCAGGCTGAACACCCCAAGACTTGCCCCAAAAAGGAGCAGCTCCTCCCCCGGATTGGGTCAGCAAAGGCATTGCCATTAAGTGTCATGATCTGGGGGCTGTGGCACAGCCAAGGACGGCGTGGAGTCGGGTATTGTCCAAAACCCATCGTCCTGATGGCCTGGTGGGCTGTGGGAGCCAGGGATGTGGCTGCTGCCAACAGCCAGCCATGGGCAGTTCTGTCAGTGCCAGAGTCTGTGAGTGGTGACTGTGTGGCTGTCCCGGCTGTCCCGTGGCACTGTGGGCATCCTGCAGCCTGTGGAAACGGACATTCCTGCCTTCTCTACCGGCATCTCCCACTGAGAGGAAACAACTCTGTGTACAGACATATGAGGTCTTGCTTGGCCACACGTCCCCCATTGCATCCTAGTGGGCTGTAGAGCTGGCCCTGAGCCCTCCGAAGCAGAGCCAGCCTGGGCTCAGACCTCAGCCACATTGTCCACTCAGCCTAGCCTGCGGTCTCTGGTCCCCACAGGGCTCTGACACCAGCCCTGCAAGGCACTGCAGTGCTGAGACCAGTAAGAGCTGCTTGGACACCAAGAGGAGGTTCAGGAACCCGTTGAGAGACCCTTTGCATTAAACACCACCTTTCCTCGTCCTGGCTGGAGCGTGGCACTTGCAAGGTGGTGCTTCTTCTGTGGATGTCCCTATCCCCAAGTGATCAGTCATTCTGTAGGACACTCTGTTTTTATTCAGGGAAATAAAGGAGTGGTCCTGGGGGCGTGACAGGTTGGTCTGGGCATAATGGGTGCAAGCGAGGTGCTAGCTGGAGCCTCCCATCCTTGTCCCTGCTGCTCTGTCATTGTGGAAGACAGACTCATCTGTCTGTCCTGATGAGGGAACCCCTGTGACTGGTCCGTTTGCAGGACCACAGCCCAAGTGGTGTGAGGTTTGAGGCTGGAAAGCTGCTTGCTCCTCGGCTGTTCAGGGGTGTCCCCTCTGCTTGGCTGCTCGGGAGCGAGAGGAAGGTGCAGCCCCGGCCGGAGCCACGCGCTCCTCGCTCCGGCTTTGTTCAGGCTGAATTTTGTAATGTCAGGAAATGAGCTGGCTGTGGGAGGGGAGGCAGCCGGGGGAGGAAGGCTGGTTTTGTGGTTGGAGCGGAGGATGAGGACGCCGGAAAGCTGAGCACAATTCCTCGCTCTGTTGCAGGTGCTGGGGGTGAGGCTGCAGCTTGGGAGCTTGCGGTGCGTTTGGAGAGCGGGTGCTGGTCTCTGTGCCTCAGTTTCCCTTTTGTTCAGCACCATTCCTCTTGTGGGAGTGTGCTGTGCTGATGGGCTCTGCACAAGTGCCAGATGGTTGCAACCACTGGTAGATGACCAGCACAAGGCTGGCTGAAGCCACTGGGCTTTGCCCCATGGGTCTCCTCCCATCTCCCAGTGGTGAGTGGGATGAGTTTAGGAGCTGCATTTCCTTCTGGGCCATGGCGGTTTCTCCTCGGGCCATGCACAGGGGCTGTGTGCATTCCCTGGGAGAGTGTCCGAGCAGGCAGGTCAGTGCTTTTCCTTGCGGGACGTGCATGAGAACACAAAGTTCACCTAAACTTTGAGCAGTTCTCTGCTGGCCACGCTGCCGGCTTGGGCCACATCCCTCGTTAATGTTAACTTCTGGTTTATGATTTGTTTCATTCCTGAACTCTTTTTAATTTCTTTCCCTCTGGTCTCACTGGGATGCTTTCCACACTGCATAGCCTCAGGGCTCCTGGTTCCCTGGATCCCTGCAGGTGCCTGGCCAGGTCCCACCCAGCCTGCATGGCCCTTGCAGTGATGCTCAGGATCAGGACAGTGCAGGAGGGGACCCTGAAGCCCCTGTCCCTTCAACCAGGGCTGCAGGGGATGCTGGGCTCCCCTTGCTGTTCCCTCCATCTGGCTGTGCTTGGACGGGGTGTGTTGGGAGTCCTGTCCTTGCCTCTGGCCCCTCAGACTGATGGCTGCTTGCATTGTCTTTGCAGTTGGATTGAGGAGCGGTGGCTGCAGCTCATTCCTGGCAGAAGCAGAAGATGCAGGAGGCTGCGTAGCAGGTATGGAGGAGATCCCAAACTCTGGGTTCCTGCCTCCCCTTTGGGTTTGCTTGGCCACATGTGTCTCCCCTGCTCCAGGCTGGAGGGAGCAGAGGGTCCCACAGAGATGCAGCTGGAAGCAGCTCAGGGTCTCAGGCTCCCACAGTGGTGCCGACCAGACCCTGCAGCCCTGCTCCAGTGACAGGAGGAGCAGTGAGGTCTGGTGCTGGAAGGGCACAAGGAACACTGTGCTCCACTGTGCCCCCCTCACCTGCTGCTGCACACGGGGGTCCTGGTGTGCGAGATGGGGCAGCAGAGCCCCCGGAGCAGGCAGGGCAGGGAGGTGGCACTCAAAGTGGCTCTTCTCCAGTGCCCATCATCCCCTTCACTTCCCCATCTGGCACTGCTCTGATGGCTCCCCGCCATAGCCACAGCACTGATTTGGGGCTCTTTGGGTGTTTTGCAACACAGCCCTGTGTGTATCAGTGCAAAGGAGGGTTTTCCTGCCCTGTTTTCTCCTGGTGTGGACAAGACTTGTGGCCATACCTGTTGTTATTTTGTCCCTTGCATTCCTCTAAAATAAGGTGCCGCTGGGAGAGGGCCTTGTGTCCAGGTTTTCTTTCTTTTCAACCTTGGCCTGTTTATTGCTCTTACAGTAAATGTTTGTGTCTCCTGTGTCTGCAGCGAGGTTGTGGTACAGACACCACTGCGGGCTGGTTTATGAGGGCTCTATGGTTTCATGTAATGCATCTTCTGTACCTGAGAGTGAAATCAATAAAAGGAAAGATTTTTAAAAATAATCTGCCCCCAGCTCCTGAACGGAGGGGGCTCTGTCACCACTGCTTAGTGAGCAGTTTTGTGGGGTTGTGATGGCTTTTAGTGCTGAAGAGGAGGTGGGTAATTTATTTGGAGGCCTGGTGGTGGGAGATGGGGGCAGCATCACTGCGTCCTCTGCAAGGTCAGCACCAAGGGCTTCATCTGCTGATAGAAACCAAGAGCAGCTCGCCAGGCTGGGTCGGGGTGAGTGCAGTAGAAGGGCCCTGCTGTGTCTCAGTGGTGCTTGGTGTGTGCCAGCAATAGCCCCTCGTGTGCCAGGGGAGAGCAGCGTTGGAGGGCTCAGCTGGGTCTGTCCTGCTGTGGCTGAGCCGAGTGCAGTGCTCTGGGAGTGTTCTTGGGGCTGCTGTGGGACCAGCTCTGGCCCACTCGCTCTGGGCACAAATGAATACCAGCTCAGTGTTTCCATGCAGTGAATGATTCCATGGAGTGTTGGGGCGATGGGTCTGTCTGCTGTGGGGTGTGCATGGAGGGCAGGAACCTCCTTGGCTGCCAAACACCGCGGTCCCGATGGACCGTGCACATTCCGTCCCCCAGCCCGGATGTGGGTGGGCGGTGTCAGGATCTCTGAGTAACTGCGTTCTCCCCCACATCACTGCTTGCTGCTGGAGACACGATGCCCAGCTCTGCCAGCTCCATCCTGACCAGTGACAACAGCTCCTTGTTTTTTAGTTTCACACAAATTCTTGGGTTTTGGGTTGGCAGTGTCCTCCCGCAAAGCCCTCGTACTGCCACTGGTGCCAGCGCCGAGTTCTGAGCAGGGGAGGAGCAGTTTAGTGATTTCTGCAACTGCAGAACTGCTCGCTCCAAGGAGCAGCTCAGCAAGTGGTGCACTCAGGGAGGAAGATTTCGAAAATCATCTCTGGGGACTGCAAGTGACAGGAGCCGAGCAATTAGAGGAGCAGTATCGACCCAGCCTCGGAAGCTTGTGACGGCCGGCACTGGGCGATTTAATCCCAGAGAAGCCACGTCCTCGCGTCCTGGACGTGCAGCATTGCTGCCTGTGATCAATAGGCATTTTGTCTGAGGCCAGCCCTGTTTGAGGTGCGCCAGGCAAACCTTCTTCTGTGAGAGAAAACTCTTCTAGGGCCTGTGACCTTAATTGAATCGACTCTTTCTGTCCTGAAGACGGTTGCATTGTCTTGCTGCAGCCATGCTCAGTAAATCACGTGTCCGTCCCCGCACGCAGGGTCTGTGCCACCCTGCTTCTGTCCCGGTGAGATTTTGCAGCCCAGGGCTGATTTCCAGCTACTTGGGAAGAGCCCTTGGGTCAGCAGGTCCATTCCTCTGCTGTCTGAGGCTTTGCCCGTGTTCTTTTGAATGTTTGTTGGTGACTGGAGTTTGCAACTTCCAGGCTCCCACTGTGCTCAAGGTGTGTGTGCCACCTCACCTAGCACTTGGCTCTTTGCACCTGGCAAGATCCTCCTGATCTCCACGGAGAGCTTGTAAAATCTAGCCAGTGGGTGCACCAAAACCAAATCCCCACTCTTGCCCCTTTTGGATATGGAATACTGAGTTTGGTAAAGCAGTGGGTTCCTGCTGCGCTTGCAGCAGCTGAAATGTGGCTGAGCTGCTGGAGGTCACCTTTCCAGTCCCCGTGGAGCCGGGTGGCCTTCTCTGGTCACGGCTCTGCCCTGCGCTTTGGGTTCTGAGCTCATCCGCTATTTTGCCACTGGCGGGGGAAAAAAAAATGTCTTCAAAGCCCTTTTCCCTTGGGGAAAAGCCAGCTTGGTCAGAAACGTCCGCGCAGAAATGTCATCTGACCCAGCAGCTGGCTCCTGCCTCCCCGGGGGTCCTGCGGCGTCCACTCCCCATGTCCCGGTCCCGCCGCGTCCCCGGGTTTGGGGGGTGGAGGAAGCGAGCCCGGGCGCTGATTTTGGCAAGCTCTGGCCGCTCCTTTCCCTCCACAGGCTTCACCACCCCCTCCTGCCTCCGCATCTGCCTCTGCCCTTCAGCCGCCGCCGTGCACCCCGAACGCGGTTTTGGGGGCTCGGGGCCGGCCGGTGGCCTGAGCTCGGCGGCGGCGGGCGGGGATGGCGGCTCCATCCCGCGCTTCCTCCCGGCCGCCAGCGCGCAGCAGCCGTGGAGAAGGACGCAGCCACCCTGTCTCCTGTAAGTACCTCTCACTCTTTCCACTGGAGAGTTAAAATTAGCAACTTCTTTTTTTAAAGCAGGCGTCGCTTTAAACCTCGCCAGCCCAACTGGGTTTCCTTTTATTTCCCCCCGCCCCCGGCTCCTTTTCTCTTGATTTTTTTATTTTTTTTATTTTGTTGTTATTGTTCAACGTGTGCATGCACTTTTCTCCCTTTTTATTTCTTTCTTTATTTTTTATTCCCCCCCCCCTTCTTTTCGTTCCTTCCCTTTTTAAACACGGGTGACGCTGCAGTGTCGGTTCGGAGTTTGGAGCCAAATAAACAGCCCGGCGCTCCCCCACCCCGATCGCCTTACAGAGCCCGGGGCCGGAGCCCAGCGCCGAATTTAGACCCTTATCTATTGTCAGCCTCCGCGGTCGGCGCTGCTCTGCCAGGGGGGTTGCCCCGGACCCCCTTGTTGCTCCTGACACAGATCCTCGCTGTGAGTGTGCCGCTTGTTGTTTTTCCCTCTCCTTTGTGTTCGCGGAAAAGCACAGAAGTGCCCGTAAATCAGGACCCGTTGCTTTTTTTTCCAGGGCTGGGTGGGCAGGGAGGGAGAGGAGGGGCTGACTGATGTGGGGCTCCCATGCTGGAGAGAGGGGGAAACTGAGGCACAGAAGGGGGCCATGTCTCCCTGACGGGGACTGGGGGAGCTGGGATCTCCCCTTTTTAGAATCAAAACAAATAGAGACCGGGAAGGAAAAGGCAGCAGGCACGGGCTCAGCTGCAGGATCGGTGCCTGTCCCGGGGATAAATCCCTTCGGGAAGCTTGTGCCCACGGTCCCCTGTGGCAGGGCCGGTGCCAGGGCCTGGCGTGCGGGCGGAGGGTGCCACTGCCGGCACGGAGCCGCGGCCAGAGCTCTGCTGCGCCGGGACGGGGCCGGCGGCTGGAAGTGGACGTCCCAGCCCGGATCTGCGAAAGCAAACAGGAAGGCGAATGGGGAGCAGCCGCTGTGTTTACTCGGAGGTTATTTATTGTGGCTCCTCAGAGGTTGGTACTGGGGGCTTTTAACACCTTCCTGCTTGGTGCTGGATCCTTTTGGATGCCCGGCGGGAGCTTGCGGCCACACCGGAGGTGAGCCAGGTACCAGGCACTGGGCGTCAGGCGAAGTGTCACACTGGGGCTCTCTGTCCAGTTCCTTCTCCTCCCTTGACTGTTTCCTAAATGTTTGTTTTGCTCTAGAGCCGAGCCTGGCCGGGGTGGATGTGGTGGGGATGGATGTGGTGGGGCTGGGACCGGTGCTGAGCTTGGTTCATTCTAGAAAAACCTTTATTCGTTTGATTTTTTCAGGGTTTTTGTGCTGTTGCTGCTTTGGGGTAACAGTTAATAATGCTGATAATCTTCATATCCACTTCTGTGAAAATGGAGGTGCAGAGCCTGTAGGAAGGGGGTTGGCATCCTTCAGAAGCACTTTCAGTGTTTCCCTCCCAAGAGGGAGGGAGGGAGGGAGAGAGAAGTGTTTCCCTTCCCAGGCATGCACTGCCCTGGCTCTGATGCTCATGGATCGGGCTGGAGGATCAGATTTGGGTGTGCTTTGGGTTAAACCCAGCCCTTTACCCATTGCTGGGGTGGATGAGGTGGGTTCTCCCCTCTGCTCGACTTGAAGGGACTTGTCACAAGGTGCTCTCCTCTATTGTGGGAGCCACTACAGGGTGCCAAGGTTTCTGCTTTTGGAGCCGAGTGGCTGCCCCCAGTACTGCTCTAGGCAGCAACAGTGGCAGAGCCCTTTCCTCCTCCTTCTCTTTTGGGCAAACAACCCATTTGGGCAACTCTTTATTGATACATTTCTACAACCCTTCAGCAAAGATTGGGACTGAAATATTTTTATTTCTTTCTACTAACTCATGCCTTCCCACCTTTGCAAGGGGATTATTGACAAAAAACTGCAGTCTTGCATTTTCTTCCCCAATATTTTCCCTTTTCCAAGAGGAATTGTGACTGATATTTATCCATGACATTCCTGCACTCACAATGGCTGTTACCTATAAGCCCTCGGGGTCCATCTCCTCTGTGTGGCAGGAGCAACCCAGCAGCTTTTCTGCCATCCCTCTGGTAACGTGGTGTGGTTGGGAACAGTGACAAGCCCTTGGCCTCAGCAGTAGCCATGTGCCAGTGATGCTCCGGCACGGGATTTTGGAGTGTGCCAGACTCAGGATGTAATAGTGCTTCTGGAAAGTGCCAAATTTTGGCATTTCCCACAGTGTCTGGGCATCCCCATTGCTCTCCCGAGTGTCACTTCCGTGCTTTGCAGGGAGGTTCTTGAAGGGCATGTGGGTGACATCCACATCCTCAGGGCTGGCCAAAATCATCACCTCTCTGGCACGTGGCTCTTGGTGCAGCCAGAGAGGGGCTCATCTGGTTAGGGACCTTCCCCTACCACCTGAATCCTCCTTGCTGAAACAGAGGGTTTGGGCGTAAAAAATCCCCTTTTAAGACAAAATGCTGTTCCTGTAGGATGCATGCTGGGCTGAGCTCTGGATGAATCTGTCTCAATGGGAACCATCACCCAGCGGGTCTGGAAGTGGCTGCTGTGGGGTCGGCAGACGTCACAGCCTCACTGCCGTGGCCCAGCCGGTGCCGGGGAGCAGGAGGACAGGATTTGTGTGCCTGGGACAAGAATGTGCGTTCTGTGAGTGAGCAGCAACAGCTGAGAACCAGCTGTCCTGGTGGATTTGAGCTGCCTGATGAGCTGGGGCTGGATTCTCACCCCTGTGGCTCATTGGCATGTGGCTCGGGATGCATGCGGGTACAAGCTGTGGCTGAGCTGGGGAGTGGGGTCAGGTCCTGGCCGATGGCAAAGCCTTTGTGGCACAAGGGCCACCCTCTGATCCCAGCAGCCCCGAGTCATGTTGGGGATGAGGGACTTTGAACTGGTTCGTGTCTCTCTCCCCAGCCTGGCTTTGGCTGCAGCAGCTCTGGGCACCCCGAGATGCTCCAGTGGTGCCCTGCTTGGCTCTGGATAGTGGAGTGCTGCTGGTGGCTGATGTTACTTGTGTGCCGCCTTGGAGGCACCGTGTTTTCAAGGCAGCACAGGGGAAGAGGAAATTAAACCCGTTTTTGCCATGTGGCATCTTGTCCTGGTTCCTCCTGTTTGCTTAGAGTTGGGTTGAGGTTCAGTGGCAGCTGGACCATGGTCTGTACCTGCTGTGGGCTTTGGTGGCTCCTCCTCAGCTGTAGATCTTGGGGCCAGGGGCAGCTTCTCATGCTCAGGGCCTTGATCTCTGGTTTTGGTGCTGTTACAGTCCCAGATAAGTAATTCTAGGTTTGGGCCTTTGTTTCCCTTATTGGATGAAACAGCAATGTCTGTGGGTGAGCTCCAGCTGTTGTATGGCAGCGTGCTCCGAGCAGAGCATGAATCTGTGGCTATAGAACAAAGTGGGTTTTTGGGAATGCATGAAGATGTCCACCTCTAAGAAATGCAGATGGCCAGGATGACAATTTTTGTGGCTTTGTTTCCAGGCTGGAAGTGCCAGGGGTAGGTTGGAGCTGTCCTGGTGGGGTCTGAGCACTGGGAAGGAGGCAGCAGTGTGGGCCTGCCTGGTCCTGATGGTGTTGGCCAGATTTTTTCCATCCATCTCTCCAAGGGATTCCTTTAATGAGCTCTGCTATGGCGTCACCCTCACAGTAATCAGCATTGCCATATCAGTGACAAATGAAGATCTTTTGCTTCATATCCTTCTCCTGGTCAAGTGGAGCTGGTGACCACCATGGCCTTCCCAGCAATGGGAAGCTCCTGGCTTCACCAGCTCCTTTGCACCCCAGGTGAGTGCTGGACCCTGCAGCCCCTGGGGAACCTGGTGCTTCCTTCCCAGGAGCTCAGGACATGTAACCCTGGTGGAGAGTGTGGCATGAGGCAATGCAGGAGCAACATCTGCTTCTACATTGGCTCCTGGGGACCCGACGGAAGCAATGGTTGCCTTGGGCATGGATGTAGTCAGCAGTCGGTAAATGCAAGGAAAATCAGCAGCCCCATGACTTTGGGCACCACGGCTGTTACTCGCCAGTGCTTGGGGGTGCAAAACCAACAAAGAAGTGATTGTGGGAGGCTGGTTTGAAAGATCTTGGTGGCCCTTGGGAAAGGGCTGAGCCTTTGGGAATGGTGCTGCTGAGGATGTGCACTTGGGAGGGAGGATTGTGCTCAAGGGCTGAGGTCTGGGGTAGCACTGGGGACTTCTTGGCCTCTCAGCAGCCCTGACTCCCAGGCTGAGCCCGCACTGGGCTTTGGGTGCTGGAGGGTCTGCGAAGCTGCTCTGGGGTGTCCCTTCCTGGGTGGGGATGGGGCACAGAGTCCCTGAACATGTGGCTGGGCTGGAGATGGAGATGAGCTGGAGATGAGGCTGGGAGAGGTGAGGCTGTTCAGCCTGAAAAAAGGAAGGCTCCGGGGAGACCTTGGAGCCCCTTAGAGCCTAAAGGGGCTCCAACAGAGTTGGAGAGGGGCTTCACACCTGGATGGGGAGGGACAAGGGCCTGGAATGACAGGACAAGGGGGAATGGCTTCCCACTGCCAGCAGGCAGGTGTAGATGGGATATTGAGAGGAAATTCTTCCCTGTGAGGGTGGGGAGGTCCTGGCACTGGTTGCCCAAAGATGCTGTGGCTGCCCCATCCCTGGAAGTGTCCAAGGCCAGGTTGGATGGGGCTTGGAGCAACCTGGGATAGAGGCTGGAACTAAATGAGTTTTAAGTTTCCTTTCAACCCAAACCATTCTAGGATTTCAGGATTTTTGCCACAGTGCCCTTGGGCAAAGGGTAGTAAGACGCCCCGGGCTGGCTGCAGAGGACATATCCCCAGTCCCCATCCCACTGACACAGGAGGGAAGAGCAGATTTTCCCCTGGACAGTTTCGCTCTCAGCTCTGTCCTGTGGGGCTGCTGTGGATTTCCATGGCTCTCATGGATGGCCTGGAGCAGCAGTTGGGTCTCATGGAATTTCCCCTGGGTAAGACCCACCAGGAGGAGAGAATTGTCCCCTCTGCTACTGGGGGAAGTCCCATCCCCTTCACAGAGAGCCCCTAAATCCCCAGCAGGGCTCTGCCCTGATGCTGCTGAGCAGCCCCTGGGAGCCCCATTGGGTCCCCGTGCTGAGATCCTGCCCCCTGTGCTGGAGCTGAAGGCAGTGATTGTCCCCCTTGGGCGTGTTGTGTTTTGGGACACACAAGTCATCAGTGTCCTTGGTGACCACAGTGACCCATAGTGAGGGTGCTGCAGTGGGGTCCTGGCTGGGCTGCACTGGGGGATGGGTGCACCCTCAGGATGGGGGTGCCAGGGAGAGTGGAGGTAATGCTGGGGATGTTGTTCTGCTGTTCTTTAGGAGAGAATCACCCTCAAAGTGAAACATTGCTGCTGTTGGGTGCTGAGGCTTTTCCTGGGCTCAGATCCCCCCACCCCAGAGCAGGAGGCAGCTCCATGGGGAGCAGAGCTGGATGGCCCCAAAAACTGTAGCCATGTTCACCCCCTCCATGCCTCCCCTTTCCTCCCTGTGGCCTCAGCACCAGCAAAAGTCCCCTGTATGGGGCTGGCTTGGGGTTGAGAACTGCTCCTGCTCCTCACCAGTGCGGGGTTGGCCATGACAGCCTCCTGATTTGCCGAGTGCAGGATCCGACCCCGAATTCAGCTCCCTCTCCTTCTCGCTCTTTTTTTTAATGAGTCAACCTCTCATCTGTCATATTAAACCTCCTCATTACCAGGTATCTAAATTTTGCTCTGACAGTAGTGACAGGGGAAGCTGCGATCTCATTGCCACGGTGCGGGGCTCCGGGGAGCTGGCAGGTGGTTATTTCATGCCCTGCAGGGAGCCGTGGGGGTGGGCAATGGAGCCGGATAATGGGCTCTCACTTCCCATCATGTAGAAAACCCTACTTAGTGCAGAGGGAAAAATTACCCCCAGTCTCCAACTCTGGAGCTGGTGATGAATAGAGAACATGAGGGAAGGGGAGCAGCTTTGGGGGTCTGACTGCTCCTCCCTGGGCATGGAGGGTGAATTGGGATGAGAGGGGTTGGGGATGGAGGGTAAAAGGAGGATGGAGGGTGGATGGGGGTGAAGGGTGGAAGCAGATGAGGGTGGCTGGGAATGAGGATAGGTGGGGATGGTGGGTGGATGGGGATGGAGATGGCACAGGGCTGCCCTGTGCAAGCAGGTGGTCCCAGCTGGGGAAGGGGATGCTGTGCCCATATTGGGGAGCCCCCAGGACGTGCAGGGTTTCCAGCCTTGCTGTGCACATCTGGGGAAGCTGCTGAGCCACCTGGGAGACCATAGCCGGGCTCAGGGTGATGGGTGGCTCCTGCTGTGAGGATGCCACCGCCAAGGTCACTGCTCAAGGTCACAAGGCTTTTCTGGCAGCTGCTCAGCCTTTGGTGGCTGTTCTCAGGGTGCTCTGAAGGTCACTTTAGCAGGGGACTGTCCAACTCCTCCCGTTTAGCACCGAGCCCTGCAGTGACTTGTCCCTGCCGCTCCCTCCCTGTAGCATCTCCAGGAGAGAGGACCAGCTGCCTCTCTGGGAAGCCACGTGGTGTAAGGGGCTACAAGTCCCTGCTTGTCCTGGTCCTGCAGGCTTTTCCTTCCTGAAAATGTGTCCTTACCTTGGGTGAGGGTTCCCTGGTTGACTTTTGAACAGCACCAAGCAGGGCCATGGGTTTGGCAGTGACTTCTCCTGGAGCTCCTGCCCAGCCTCCCTTCCCTGTGTCCCCTTCAGCCTCTGCTGACTTTGGCCATGCTGGCAGTGCAGAGGAGGTCACTGGCTGTACCTGCTGTCCCCCAGCCTCTGCAGAACACATCCCCAGTCTGGGATGTGCTCCTGTGGTACTGGATGTGATGGCATCCCTGGCTACATGTGGTGTGGGTTGGAACTGTGATTCGGGTGTAGGGGACCAGAGTTCCTGGTTTGGGTGCTGCCTCCAGTTCTTGTGCTGATGTTGGGACTGTCATCCTTTTTTGAGGGTGTTATCTGACTCCACACTGGCACACAAATTGCAGGGGATGAGATCAACCCCAGTTTAATAATTTCCCCTAAATCCTTTCTTTCACCCACCCTTGCACAGCAAACGCCAGGTCTCCAGCATTGTGTCAGGGCTGTGCTTTTCCTCAGCCTGTGCGGGGCTTGGCACGGCGTGAGGTTTTGTTACAGCTCAGCAGAGCTGGTTGCACGGTTGGCATCTGCTTTTCTTCAGAGAGTGCCTGAATCTGGGTCAGGAATATATGTGTCTCTTTTAAATTCCTTGGGGGCCTGACTGAATCCAGCCTCACTCCTGCTCCCCTGAGCTCCCGAGGTTTTCACCTGCAGCTGGCGGGACTGATTCCCTCCTGCAGGCAGGAGGAGCAGAGTGCTGGTTTGGCTGCCCATCCCAGGGAAATCGGGGCCCTGCTGTGGGTGTCAGGTGTGCAGGAGAGATGGCAGCTCAGCGCTGGGTTGGCACCTGCCTGACGTGTGGGGTTTGGCCCCAGGGAGGGTCAAGCAGCTGCGTTTCTGAGCAGGAGATTTGCTCTGGAGCCGTGTTTCGGCCACCTTCCTCTCCCCTCCCCCTGCCTGCATCTGGAGGTTCAACACAGGAACCCAGATAGCATCATCCTGAAACCAGAATAGAAGCTTTGGAGGAGACTCGAGCATGTTTGTGTGGTTTTGATCTCGGTTTGGAGATAAAGAGGTGCTAAACAATGCTAAGCTGGCGAGTTGGAGTCCCTCATAGTGTGTGCAGTGGGGCTGGGGACACACTGGCACCTGCACCCTGCTGCCTCCTGTCCTGCCAAGGACATCCCCATGTGGGTGCTGCATCCCTCCTGGGTGCCACGTTCCCCTGGGGTGCTGGAGCTGCTCCTGCCAGCACTGCCCCCCATCCTGCAGCAAAGCAGGGGTGATGGCCAGCACCACACCAGTGGCTTTGCCAGAGAGGAAGAGCAACATTGACATGAATACAGGCACTGTGTTTTAGGGAAGGGGGCTTTGCAAAAGAGAAGGAAGTCAGTCCTGCTGATCCAGAAACCACACAGAAGGAAACTAAAAGTCCTTGGTGTCAGCATGGAGGATATGTTGAAAAAACAACAATTAACTCACAAAAGGCAGCAAGAAAGGAAACAGGAAGGCAAGAACTGCAGTTAAACAGGCAGGTTCAAGAGGTGACTTGAGCTAAATCCATGTCCTTAAATCCATGTCCTTAAATCCATCCTGGTCATGGGTAGGGAAGTGATTCCGTTGGGCTGTGTCTGTGCAGGACCTGGTATCTTCAAGGTGAGGCTCAGACACCTCGGCTGCAGTTGCTCTTTATTTGCAATTGCTTTTGTAGCTCTTTGTGGAAGGTGAGAGTCACAGCCGTGCTGGGGGCTGCCGGGGCAGTGCGGCCTCTCAGCGCGGCTGCTTCTCGTGGTAGAAGCTGCAGGTTTGTGGCAGGAGCGATGCAGCAGAGACAGGGGCTGCTCTTGCCACCTCCAAGGCATCATTGCCACCTTGAGAGCATCATTGCTCCCTCCTTCACTTGGCCCGTTCCCCCCACCCAGCACGGGCAGTGGCTCGGCGTGGTGGGTGTAAACCACTTCCCATGGCAGGCTGAGCTCAGGGGCTGCTTTGCAGCACAGCAGCATTTCCTCACCTGGGCTCTCCTGTCGTGAGTGGACAGGATGAGTTGTTGGTGGACAGGAAGGTGGACATGACCCAGCCATCAGTGCCGGCAGCCCAGAAAGCCGGTGCTGTGCCCAGCTGATCCCACAGCATGGGCAGCACGTGTGGGGGCAAGACTCTGCCTCTCTGCCCCACTCGGGTGAGACCCCCCTGCTGTGCTGCCTCCAGCTCTGTGGTTCCCAGAACTGGATGAACACAAAGCTCCTGGAGGGAGTCCAGAGGAGGCCATGGTGATGCTCTGAGGGCGGGAGCCCCTCTGCTCTGGAGACAGGTTGGGAGAGCTGGGGGTGTTCAGCTGGAGAAGAGTCTGGGGACACCTTGGAGCTCCTTCCAGTGCCTAAAGGGGCTCCAAGAGAGCTGGAGAGGGACTTTGGACAAGGACCTGGAGTGGTGGAACAAGGCTTCCCAGTGCCAGAGAGCAAGGGAAGATGAGATACTGGGAAGAAATTTTTCCCTGTGAGTGGGTGACAGAGAGGTGAGATGAAATGAGCTTTAAGAATCCATCCAACCCAGATCATTCTGTGGTTCTGTAACACCCTGCACCTTGTACCCCACATGCCTGCTGGCTGTGTGCCAAAGCTCCCTTGCAATGACCTTTTTCCCACAGAGAAGCTGCAAGACTGGGACATGTTATTGCTGTCATTTCTGTATGTGGATAAACCTGACACCCCCAAAATGTGTTGGGGCTGGGGTCAGTGAATTCAGTCGTGTCAGGTGCCCCATTCCTTGGGGGAGGACAGTGGAGGGGGGGACCCTCCCTTTACTCTCAGCCAACCCCTTGACTTGATGGAGCCTGTTAAGGAGAAATGCATCTTTGGGAGCATTCTGCAAATCTTGGGTAAAAGACAGCTTGGTCCCACAGTGAGAGCGTCGGGTGCCTGGGGGGAGCAGCTGCTGGGTTGGGCTGTGATCTGCCATACCTGTCACCTGCATTTCTCCCTGCAAACTGGGACTTTCTGTGACTCCATAAGATGAGCTGCATCTTTGCAGGGCAGCATTTTTCTTCTTTTCCCAGCCTCCAAACATCCTGGGAAGCTCCTTTCACAGGTTTCCTTGCAGCCAAGGACGTCCCCATTGCACCGGACTTGTTTTGGGGATGGAGATCGGGAAATGTCCGTTGAAGTGGTGCCACATTGAACCCACCCCAGTTTTGCTGTCACTCCTGTCGCTGTCTCTGCTGTGTGTTCCTGCACAGGCACGAGTGGATTGGGGAGCCACATGCTGGGAAAAGCAAAGAGCTCCGAAGGAAAATACATTTTTGGAAAGGATGCTTTTATTTGCCTTTATTTATCTTCCTAAAGCTTTCAGATTAATCTTTTTTATCTTCCCTCTGCAGCTGCATGGCCAAGGTTTGGTTTTTTCAGCTGACATTGTGCTGAGAGCACACGGCTTTGCAAGGCGGGCGTTAAGGAAGGGCAGCTGAATTCCTTTGCCCTGGAGAGGAGAGGTGTGTCGAGCTAACTTTAGTAAGGAGTGACTAAAAAGGGATGCAATAAAAGTATATTAAAAATAGCAAATGGTCGTAGAAAGTGGATGTGAGACTCTCAGTGTCCCTGCTCGTGCCAAGAGAAGCGTGGGGCTCGGTAGGAATGGAACAGTGAAAAGTTATGGAGCAGTGCAGAGCACGCTGCTGCTTGTGCAAAGCAAAGGTGAAGCCATTTAGGAATAGATGAAATAGATCAGAAATTTGTACAGTAGATAAAAAAATCCAGAAATAAAGACTTGAAAGAGATATCAGCTCCTCTGTGTCCCCAGCTCTTGGAGCTGGGGATTCAGCCCCCCAAATTCCTTGTTTTGTAAAAACATCTCCCAGCTGAGATTCCTCTGTGCTTTTTCTTTCTTCCCCCATTTGCAAAATGCTAACTCTGCTCTCTCGCCTGTCTCTCCAATTTGGAGCAATTTACTGGGAGCCGGGGATGAATTACTCAGCACAGAGTTAACCAGCACCTGCTCGGAGTTAATTGGCATGTGTGCTAATTGCTGTGATAGTCACACTTGTGCGAGCGCAGCGTGGGGAGGGGGGAGCGGGCGCTGGCGGCTGCCTCCATCCCAGAGCTTCTCGCTGCCTCCCCGGGGCGATGCCGAATTCCTTGGTCCTTGTTGAGATTCCTGGGAGTGGAAGAGGTCAGGGTGGCTTTTTGCCAGTGCACCACCCATCACTCGCTTTCCAGAGGATTTGTAGGTCCCTTTCCATGCCCTTGGACCCTGCTTGTTGGGGTGTAGTAGCTGGGATGCCTGGCAGTTTCCTTGGAAAACGAGGCTCAGGAGAAAGAAAGAAGCTGCTGTCTGAGAAGGAGGAGATGATGATTTAATGCTTGGGGTTATTGTACATAAAATCATTTGAGACCCCAAAAGTTAGAAGTTATTGAGGAGCTCAGCTCCTTACAGCAGTCCTGTGCTCTGGGTGCTTGGCCATGTGTGTGTTCAGGTGATTAAATCCCACCTGATCACGGCTTAGGGTCGTGGGTGATGCCTCGGGCTGGGCAATCCATGAGCCAAAGCAATTTGGTGGTGAAAGAGAGGGAGCTCCAGGGGCAGAGGGGATCCTCCCAGGTTGGGGCCAAGCCACAGCAGCAGTGCCAGCGTGAGGAATGGGAGAGATGAGGGCGGCTTTCCAGGCTTCTTGCTCTTCCAGCTGCTGTTCAGAAACTCAAGCCAGTGGTCAGACTTTCTGAAACAGCCACCTGGGCAGGAAACATGAAAATACCTGGGTTTAAAAATACAGTGGGGAAAAAACCCAACCTAAAAACAAATAAACTCACCCCAAACCCCCAATTCCATGAAGAGAAAAGGGAGGGGGTTGAAATCCCCTCTGTCAGGTGCATTTGGAGGGCAGCAAACATGCTGTGCTCTTCTCCGTCCCTCCTCTTCATCCCATCCAGGCACTGCTGCCCCGTGGGGTGTTTTCCTTCTCGTGCAGGGCAGAGGAATGAAGTGCAGCACATGGCAGCTCCTTTTCTCCCCACGATGATGAGCAAAAACCTGTTAAATCCCCTTTTTCCTGTGGGAAGCTTTATCCAGCGGCATAAGCAAACCCTGAGGCTGGGACAGTGCTCCCTGTCCAGCTGAGGTGCTGCGGATGCAGAGTCGGGATTCAGAGCAGCAGGAGGAACCTGGTTTGGTGGTTGAAAAAGGGGATTTGATTTGAAACACTTGGGGTGTGTTTGTGGCCTTGGGAGAGGAATGAGGTTTGAATCCCACTGCTCCCATGCTCGTGTGGAGCTGAGGGCAGGGATGAGCAGCACCAGGGCTTTTTCCTCATCCCTACAAACTTCCCATCTCTTCGAGCACTGTGGAGCTTTTGGCTGCTGTAGCATCCTGTGAACAAGTCCCGCAACGAAATTGTGTTAAAATATGTTTCCTTTCACTCAGTTTAAATTTACTGCCCGTTGTTCTCCAGTGTTTATTGTTGCTTCTGGAGAGTTCCTCTCTGGTTTGGACAGTAAATCTGCTGTCTTTCAGAGGGTTTCTCTGTCCAAGAGCTGCAGCACACGGAAAGAATTAGCATCTTGCCCTGGGTCTGGTTGTGGAGCTGTTGCTACTTTGTGCTGCTGCTGCTGGTTTTGAAGATGCTGAAGGTGAATATTTTTCAGCCAGTTTAAAGAAATGGCAACTGAAGGGAAAAGCAGCAAAGCAAACCTGACAAAAAGTTCCTTCTCTTCCAAAGTTTCTTTGTGTGTGCAAAGTCCTCACCTTTGCTCCAAGCCTTGTGGCTGTGGACTCTCTCCTGTGTGGGCTCACAGTGAGGGAAATACTGAGTGGACACTCCAGGTGGATGAAATAAAAATCCTCATTTTCCTTTTGGCTCTTCCTGGATCACCATCCTTCGAGGGATGCTCTCATGGTGCCGGCTGGAGCTGTGATGCCCTGAAAGTGGCGATGCTGGGGAGCTGCTGATGCCCCAGAGCTGGCGATGCTCTGGGACCAGTGGTACTCTGGATCCGGTGATGCTCTGGGACCTGTCTTTTTGAGGCTTCCCACAGTGGGATGGGGAGCAGCAGCCAAAGTTATGCCTCTGGCAGTGGCTCAGTGTTCCCCATGGTGCCAGTGCTCCTCACAGCTGGATGGTTGCTCCTGTTTGCAGCTGGGAGGGAAACATGCACCTATTTTGGGAAATAATGATTCAAGAAGTAAATGCCATCCCTGCATGGTCTGTCCTTGCAAAGAGTCTTACTGGTGGGATTTATGTGTAAAAAAAACAGGTTCTGCTGCCCTTTGTCTCTCTGGTTTTCTTCCTGACTTCCCCATACCTTATCCTCCCTGGAGGGCAAATTGTGGATGTCAGGATGTGGAAAACTCTCCCTATTCTCCTCTGTGCTCCTTGAACTTGCACTGAAACCACAGAACATGATGGACAATGAATAACTTTACCCCCAAAAAAGCAGAGAAAAAGATGAAGTGATTCACATGACTCAGTGAACCCCAAAAACAAGTGTGGGAATGAGACTGTTGGAGCTTTTTTGTTGTTGTGGCATGGTCTGATGAGGGGTCAAAGGATGGGCCAAGGTCTTCAGCAGGATCTGGGGGTGCTCTGGCATGGGAGAGGAGCAGGAGGAGCTTGGTCAGGTTGGCTGTGGCTGCTGCTTTGGATTTGGGATGATGGTTTGGGAGAAAAAGGGGTTTTTTTTCCAGCTTTTTGTACAAGACCGAGGGCTGCCAAGTTGAGGCAGATAGGAAGCTATTTTGGGACTGGTTTTTCCCTCTGCCTGGGTCTTGGCACAGGGCACCTCGCCTTAAATGCAATGTTATCATTGCTGCTATCCAGCTGCTCGGAGAGAGAGCAGGGAGAAAAACATACCTGTGGAAAATGACCTGGCTGAGGTTCCCTCTTTGTCCCACTCGCTGCAGTGCAGGACGGGGTAGGGTGGGCTGGGGGTTGTGCCAGGAGGTGCCCTGGTACATCTGGGAGAGGCAGGTTACTGTGGGGAGGCTGCAGAAGGAGCCGTGTGAGTCCCCTGAGACCAGCAGCACTCGGCCCTTTGCAGGGAGAGTCGAGGGCACAAAATACCCTCGAGTCGGTCGCACCCCCCAGATCCATGGGAACATCCAATGTCTGGCTGTGGCTGAGCCCAGTGGAAGGCCAGGCTGTCTCGGCTGCCTTCGGAGTCCTCCTTCCCCATAAGAATTAGGTTTCTGTGCCTGGTTATAAGGTTTCTTTCAAGTAATCAAATAAAGACATTTTAAAATTCCAAATTGAAGATTAGTGCAGAAACTGGAGACGGATTTAAATTGCCCAAGCTAATCACCAGCCACTCGACTGCTCATGACTTTATTAAGAGAAAAAAAAAAGTCTGGAGTGTCACGGAGGAATGGTGATTCACGGGTGCATTGCTGCCGTCTCCTCCTCCTCGCCCAGCGTCGCAGTGCCCGGCCCACACGTGTCCTGTGGCACGGGTGTTCCTGGCCACCATCCTTGGCCTTCTTTGAGAGCAGTGTGGATAAATCCCTCTGCAGCTCTCCTGGCCCCACAGCTGGGTGGGAGGAAGAACCAGGGACCACCCTGGCCTTGGGGGTGGGATCTGGGTTGGCGGTAGGAGGATGCTGGGGGGGTGCCGGGTGCTGGATGGGGTTTGGGAACAGAGCGTCTCACTCCTGTCTCTCTTGCTGTGCAGGTTTCTGAGCAGCTGCTGACATCTCAGCCCCACTGGATCTGGCTGCGCACAACGGTACCATGAACTGAGCACGGAGCCACGCAAAACTCTTTTTTTTTTTGTTTTGGCTTTTTTGGGTTTGTTTTCCATCTGAGAAAAAAGCCCCCCACGCTCTTTAATGAAAGCGTTTTAAAGCGGGGTTACTTCTCCCCTCCCCTGAGCCAGAGTTCTCCTGGGTGCAGAGAGGATTTCCGGAGAAGATGGGGAGAAAAAAGATCCAGATCCAGCGGATCACGGACGAGCGCAATCGGCAGGTCAGTGCTGTGTCTCCCCGCTCCCTCACCTCACCCTTCTCCTCCCATTGGGGATTTTAAGGGTCATGTTTCAAAATGACCCATTTCTATCCCATTTTGGGCCACCAGTGCTGTGTTTTTCCCGATCCATGAAAGAAGCAGATGGGTGAGACTTGGTGCTGAGGCCGGATGCAGGCGGATCCAGGGCCAGGCAAACGGCCCCGCTGCGCTGCCCCGTCCAGGCGTTGCTCCTCGCCTTGGAGCTCCTTGAGCCATTTCCATCTAAGTGCTTTTCCAGAAGAAAGTATCTTCTCCACTTAGTTAGTTCCCCCCTTTTTTTTATTTTTGTCTTGCAGAAAATATATTTCAGTTGACATTTTCCATGTGGTTTTTCAATAAAAAACAGCCACAACAAGTATCCATTTTGCTGAACGCAAACAACTCAATTTTTTCCTTTTTTTTCCTCAGTTCTAAACTTACATGACTCCAGGGCTTTTTTCCTTGGGCTGTCTTGAAGCCGAGCCCGAGACACACACGCATGTGCATGTGTGTAGGAATGCATTCATGTATCTCAGAGGGAAAACAAAAACCAACAGATTTTTCCCAAATTTCCATGTTCCTTAAACTGGAGTGGTGGAGCAGCAGCACTTTGCCAGCCCAGGTTTGCTCTGGGATGATTCTGTCGATGGATTTCCCATAACCACAAGACTTCCAGGCAGCTCCCTTTGCTTTCTGTGCTCCTGGAGTTTGGCTCAGCAAATCCAAGCCTCTGCCTTTAGTCCAGCCACCACTGCACCCCAGCATGATCTGCCACACTTCTTTCCTGCCACTTTCACTCCAGAAAAACAGAAAAAACCAGTAAAAAAGCATGTGCATATATTACTAATCCTTAAAGAGTGGCAAAGAACAGAATTGGATAAACCACTTTATTGCTCCTCAGCAAAACAATAGGAAATGGCAAGTTTTCCTCATTATAGCTTCACTTGGTGGTGGGGGCCAGGACGGGCATCAAATAGTTTTTGCTGATGTCCCAATTGCTCCTGGCGCTGTTTATGTCCATCTTGAGGAGGAAATGTGGCCTTAGGGGTTATTGAAGGATCCAGAGTGTGTTTTATGGGGCAGTGCTGCAGAGGGGAGTGAGGGATCTGCAGTGACTGGAGCCCTGCTGGAAGTTGAAATGAATGGAGAATAATTGGTAATGCTGGAGGGGGGTGGCACAGCCTGGCCCTGCTGGATAAACCTTTGGGGAAGGGAAGAGGCACTTCTCTGGAGAGGCAGCAGCCGAGTGATGGGACTGTTTCTGAGGGATGAGCTGCTCCTCTGCACAGGCTGGAAATAAAGGCTCTTGCTGAGGTCTCACAGCACTGGGTGGGATTTGGCAGCAGATGGGTGAGACTTGGTGCTGAGGCCGGATCCAGGCGGATCCCAGGAGCAGGCTCTGTGTGTCAGGGCTTTAGTGCATCTCTGATGTCAGGTGTCCCCAAAGCCCAGTTCCCTGGGCTGGAGGACACTGGTTTTCCCCTGGCTGGGCTGGTTCTTCCAAAACCCAGCATGGGAGCATCGCTCCCTGCCCCAGTGCAGCACATCTTGCTTTGCTTCCCAGAAACCAGCCCAATCAAGTCGGGTGTCAGCAAAGCAGCAGCTGTTTAATTGGTCACCAGCACAGCTTTGCAATCAATTTTCACAGCTGCCTTTCTTTGGGAAAAAAGGATATACCAGGAAATGGGACATTTCATGATAAAGGACTGCTCCAGGCAGTGGGATCTGTTCTACCCATTGTGGTAGAAGCTGTAAAGAGGGTGAGAGCCCTCCTGCTCCACTCTCCTGCCCCACACTGTACATGTGCAATGCCAGGATCCACTCCTCTGAGTCAGAAATGTCCCATCTTGCTTTATCTCATAGAACTATGGAATGATTGGGGTTGGAAGGGATCTAAAAGTTCATCTTATCTCACCCCTCTGCCATGGGCAGGGACACTTTCCACTATCCCAGGTTGCTCCAAGCCCCATCCAACCTGGCCTCGGACATGTCCAGGGATCCAGGGGCAGCCACAGCTTCTCTGGGCACCCTGTGCCAGGGCCTGCCCACCTCACAGGCAAAAATTTCCTTCTAATATCCCATCTAAATCTCCCCTTTTTCAGTTTAAAGCCATGCCCTTTATCCCATCACTGTCTGCCCATGTAAAAAGTCCTTCTCTGTCTGTTTGATAAGCCCCTTTAAGTGCTGGAAGGCTGCAGTGAGGTCTCCCTGGAGCCGCCCCTTGCTCCTCACTGTCCTTCCCTCCCTCTCCTGCTGTTGCTGCGGATCAGCGATGAGGAGCGTCCATGCGTGCCCGCCATGGCTGCAGGCTAAGCTGGCTTAAACCCAGCGTCTGGGAGCATCCTCAGCCCACCTCTGCCCCCGTGGCAGCCCCCCCCGCTCCGGCTGGGTGCAGAGGGCACGGGCGCTCTCCGCGCTGGAGCAGCCTGGCACTGATGAATTATGGATGGGGCACTGGGAATGCAGGGCCGGCCGCCCGGCACAGGGCACGCTGTCCTTGGCATGCCTGGCACCTGCACCTGTCGGGAGAGGGAGGGATGGGGAGTGGGAACAGTGCAGGGATGTCCTGGAGAATGAGGATTCACCAGTGGCTGTGCAAGGAGGGGGAGGCAGAGCTGGTTTTGACACCTGCGTTTCCACTCGTGCTGCCAAGTTCATCCCGAGCGGTGGCTTTGGGGCTGCTGAGGCGTCGCTGCTCTCGGGGAGGGCTGAACCAGGGGCCCTGCAGAGCCTTTGGTGCCTGGTGAAGCTCTTCCTGTGCATCTCACACTGAGCCTACGGCATCAGCCAGTCCGACCCTGCTTGTGTCCCGGGTTTTGCTGTCCATGGGGCACAGGCCAGAGCCCACATGGAGGCTCCAGCAGGATGTGGAGCTGCTGGAGTGGGTCCAGAGGAGGCCACGGAGATACTCTGAGGGCTGAAGCACCTTTATGCTGGAACCAGGTGGGGAGAGGTGGGGGTGTTCAGCCTCGGGAAGAGAAGGCTCAGTGGAGATCTAAAGGGGCTCTAGGAAAGCTGGAGAGGGACTTTAGACATGGACCTGGAGTGACAGGACAAGGAAGGAATGGTTTTAAACTGAAAAGAGGGACATTTATATGGGATATTAGGAGAAAACTCTTCCCTGTGAGGGTGAAGAGGTCCTGGCACAGGCTGCCCAGAGAAGCTGTGGCTGCCCCTGGATCCCTGGAAGTGTCCAAGGCCAGGTTGGACAGGGCTTGGAGCAACCTGGGCTAGCTGAAGGTGTCCCTGTCTTGGCAAGGGGGTGGGACAAGATGAGCTTTTAGATCCCTTCCAACCCAAGTGAGTGTGTGATTCTGTGAATTACAGCAGCAGCCAAAACCAGGGGAGGAGAGCAAGTAAGAGTCACTAATGTCATTAGAGGAATTACTGGAGAGGATTTGCCACAACAGATCAGGCCATCAGTCCTTCAGGGCCAGGCCGCTGATTCTGGCAACTGCCAATATGGTTTGCATCAGGGGAAAGGCAAAAATCCCCTGCTAGTGTGGGGCAGTAATTCCTTCCTGACCCCTTTGGGGATCGGCTTATGCCCTGAAGCATGAGATTTGATTACCCTCTTAGACTTACAAGGTTAATTCTTCCAGATGAGGCTCGTGCACGGCGTCAGGCGAAGGTTTGGGGTTTCTGGCCCAGGTCACGAGTGGATGCACAAGGCAGTGTTAGGTGATGCTTTTGTGTGATACGGTGGCAAAGTTTTGCTTTTCTCTGCAAGATGCAGGGGTGCCAATAGAGAGGGATGCTGCTGTGCCCGGTCTGCAGAGGGAATATCCCCTCATCTCTAGAGGGATAATTTGGTGTTTTGTGTTCTGCTCAGCTCTGCCCAGGTTGCTGGTTGATTTGGGGAAGGTGACCCCACACTCTTCACTGCTGAAGGGCAAAACCCAAACCATGCTTGTCTCTGGTCTTCAAGGCCAAGAGCTGCCCCACTGTTCACACGTCTCAGCCTCACCCCATTGCCTCCAGTCTTGGTGGCTGGGCCTGTTGTGGTGCCTGGCAAGGTGTCCCTGGCACCGGCGGCTGCAGGGACAACCACCCTCGGCTGTTCCCTCTGTCTTGGTGGAGATGCCGCGTGTTTTCCTCACCCTCGAGCTGCTTGGAGGGTGAGTCAGAGCCCGGAGAGTGTCCAGGCAGGGACAGAGAGACGGGGTGTGCTGGGGAGGGGGACAGAGGGACAGGGTGTGCTGGGGAGGGGGACAGAGGGACAGAGTGTGCTGGGGAGGGGGACAGAGGGACAGAGNGCTGGGGAGGGGGACAGAGGGACAGAGTGTGCTGGGGAGGGGGACAGGGAGAGTGTGCTGGGGAAGGGGACACAGCAAGACAGGGTGTGCTGGGGAAGGGGACAGTGAGACAGGGCGTGGTTTTAGTGCCTGTCCTGCCATGGCTGCAGGAGCAGAACCTCAGCTGGGTCCCACCTGAAGTCACAGTGCAGCCACAGCTGTTCTGTGGCACTGCCGGCTCTTGGTCTTGGGAGCAGCCCCTTAGCAGAGGTTTTGGGTGGCTGAGAAGTCTGGAATGCTACTGGGGAGGGGCAGCTGTTGATGGCACAGGAGCTGGCCCTCAAGTAATTTAATTTGCACCAGAGGGCGGCCTGGCAGCGTGAGGGGCCCGGCCGTGGCCAAAGCAGCGCACGTGGCGGCCACGGCAGCACAGGCCACCAGCCCTGCACTTTCCAGGGGATCAGGCAATTAGAGCCCAATCTCGTTACTGCTTAATCATCTCTGGGAGATGGCGGGGAGGGGCAGCAGCTCCCCTTGCCAAGTGTGCCCAGAGCTGCCCCAGCTGTGCCCTGCCACCACACGCAGGGACACGCTTCTGTCTCGAGGGGTGCAGGGCCCTGGGGGTGCGTGGTGGCTGCTGCTGGTGCCATCACGGGGGCACTGCTCCTCGCCATCGCTGTGAACTGGGAAGCTCCCTGTTGAGCTCCGTGGACCATGGCTGTGATGCCACTGACGGGCTGAGCGAAGGCAGCAGCCTCATTCCCTCTCCTCCCTCAGCTCTGTGAATTAAAGCTGTTCAGTTGCAAAACTGATGCTGTGGTGGAGGCCCAGAGTGGAGCTGAACCCTCCCATGTAGAGAGGGAGCAGCTCTGGGCACCCAAGGGCATCTCAGCTCATCTCCAGCGCTTCCCTCGAAGGCTGCTGCTCCCCCAGAACAATGCTTAGGACAAAGTGGTGACCTCCTGCCTCTTATTTTCTTTTTCTGCTTTTTATTTGCTGAGAGGGCATTGGCCAAGCACCGTGCCTTCCCCGTCAGTGTGCCACATGTTCTGGGAGGGTGGGGGACCCTCAGCAGCTGTCTGTATTGCATCCAGGACAGGGAGCCCCAAACCAGCTCCCTCTCCACCAGCTGGGTCCTGTTAGGAGTGTGGTGCTGAGAGCTGAGCGTGGGCTGGAATAGCAGCCCAACGTCTGCCCTGCATCTGGAGCGGGTGTTGGAGCCAGCACCCAGCCCCAGCCCCGGCCCCAGCCCCCAGCCAGCTGTCCAGGATCAGTCCTGCAGGAGCTGCCTCGTCAGCCGACAGCTCTGGTGACAGCTCGGGGTGGAGTGAGTGGGGGAGACGAGGGACCCCGGCTGGGCAGGCAGCGAGGGAAAACACCCCAGCCAGGCTACACAAGGGGACAGCAAGACAAAGGGGGCAGCTGGGTGGGCCCCTGGCACAGGGGCTCAGGGTACCCCTGGGGAAGTGTAGCCTCCTGAGATAAGCGGGGCCTGGTGAGCAGGAGAGTGGGTCAGGGGTGGGATGGGCACCCTGGGCAGTTTTGGGGTGCTGAGCCCCAGCTCTGTGGCCCCCAGGGTTGGGCACTTGCAGTGCAGCTGCAGCAAGCAAGGACAAGATCTCCATCGCTTGAATATTCCACTTAAAAACCCGCAGCCCCCGGACAGATGGCAGCCCTGCTGGGGATTTTGCTGAAATTTATTTTCTCTTGATTTGGCAATATGTGATTTCCAACGCTGATAATCATCTTTGTGCTTGTGAAGTGTCTGCCTTTGGAGGATCCCAAAATAGGCAGCAATATGAACTGTTTGGAAGAGGGAGGCAAGAGAGGAGAGCTTGGGGTTGAGTCCAATTGGGGAAACTGAGACAGAATATTCTCTCTGCATTCCCCTTCCTTTTGCTCTTCCTCCAGTGGTCATCCCATTTTTCTCTGGGAGGTGTAGTGTCTGTGGCAGCACGGACATGGCTTCTCACCATGGCTGTCTTTGCTTTCAGGTGACCTTCACCAAGCGCAAGTTTGGCTTGATGAAGAAGGCCTACGAGCTGAGTGTCCTGTGTGACTGTGAGATTGCCCTCATCATCTTCAACCACTCCAACAAGCTGTTCCAGTATGCCAGCACCGACATGGACAAGGTGCTGCTCAAGTACACCGAGTACAACGAGCCCCACGAGAGCCGGACCAACGCCGACATCATTGAGGTGAGGCCGCCCGTCCTCTCCCCGGCTCTGCTCTTGTGGTAGAGCCAGGGCTGAGTCTGGTACCACACTGGGTGCAGGAGGTTGGGTGGGGATGGAGCAAGCAGATCTCCCACACTCAGTGCCAGATGAATTTTGCGTGGTTTTGGTCCAGCCTACAAAAATACTCCATTCTGAGTGCTAGAGCTGAAGCTGTCTCGAGCTGCGTGTTGACCTTCTGCCTTGTGGGCACTTTGACCTGCTCCTTTGTGAGACCTCGCTGTGGCCCAGCCAAACCAAGAGATGGATTTGGAGGCAGCTCCTGGGGCTGCTGCTGGGAGTGCCTGGTGCAGCTGGTGACATTGCCCCAGCCTGATACTGAGACAGATACAGTGGGGTTGTGGGAGGGCACCAGTGGCTGAATCGCAGAGGAATTCATGTGGGATGGGCCTTGTGCCTCTGGTCCGGTGCCTGCTCAAAGCACGGCCAAGCTCATGGGTTGGTGGGTTTGCTCAAGGCTTGTCTGGCTGCCTTTTGTGGGTCTCCAGGGGTGGCCCGACCATGTCCAGTCTGACTCATCCCCAGCACTGCTGCTGGCACCATGCCCAAACTGTGCTCACTTCAGGGCCGCTCTCCTCCAGCCTGCCAGCATCACAGGAGATGCTCAGATGCCATGTGCTGTTGGTGTCCCCTTGCTGGCCCTCTCCACAGCTTTGTCCTTGTCCCTGGTGCTGGCAGAGCATTGCTGGGCCTGGGCACGGGGCACATTGGGCTTTCAGGAGAGTGCCAATGGTCACTGGTCACATCTTCTTCCTCAGCAGTAACTGCAGATGGAGCTGCGGGGTCGTCAGCATGGGGGCAGCTGCCATTAAACCTGGACAGGCAGGCAAATGAAGGGCTTGGCTTTGTAATTAGTGGCATTATGGGCATCAATTAATGCCCTCAGAGTCGCTGGTGGCAAAGTGGAGCCGCACGGCCTGCAGTGCTGGAGGAATTGGGCTTCTGCTTCTGCCTTTGAATCCCTTTGCTGCCCCCTGGCCAGCATGCTCAGGCTTTGATTTCATGAAGGAGAAGCAATAAAACCCAGCCTGCCCCTGCCCCCTAAAACTTGCTTTCCTTTTCTTTTTTATGCTCTGTAAAATGTGTCTTTTTTGAGAGATTTGGACTTGAAGTTTTCACCCCATGGCTGAGCCATGGCAGCATCTGGCATCATCTGCCTTTCTTTGCTGGGGTTTGGTGACTCTTCTGCCACCGCACAGTTTAGTAGGGGCCTTCAGAATGGTTCAGAAATGTCCTTTTTGGCCTGTTTGAGCCAGGTAAGGCCCGTTCACTGTGCGAATGCCGGCGCTTCCCTGCCGTGCTCAGCAGCGCAGCCTCTCCGGGATGCTCAGACTGCGGCGCTCGCAGCATCGAACAGATTTGTCTTGGCCTAAAAATACCGTAAACATTTTGGGCAGCGTTCTCTGTTCCCTTATGGTCCAAGATGCAAACACTCCCAAGCCGACAAGTTACACACAGTCCTTGGCACCCAAAGAAACACTGTGTTTGCACCACATGAAAAGCTGGATCTGCATCCAAAGCCAAGGAGAGGAACATCGGGAGCGGAAGGATATTGGTGGATGGCAAGAAAAAAGCCCAAACACGCCGGGCTCGGCATGTCTTGCTGGCAGAGCCGTCAGGGAGCAAAGCTTGCTGGGGTGCAGGCAGGTTTGGAGGCTGCTCAAGCATCCCTTCCTCATCCTGTCTTGTCTGGGAGCAGGGTTGGGGCTGCTCTAAGATTTTTGCTGTTTTCCAAATCCATGCCCCCAGGAGACCATTCCTGCTCTTGGTGCTGATTTCCCTTTCCCCTTGCCCAGGTCAGGTTCCACCAGCCCAGCTGTGTCCCCACTACACACAAATCCAATTTATCTCATGTTTCTTGGTGGCTCCCAGTTGAACTTGACTAAAAAAAGGTATCTTCTCATTGTGGAAGCTTCTCCACATGGAGCATTTAGAGACCATGAAAACCCAGGCTGGGAATTTGCCACCAAATATGATTTTAAGTGGATTTCAAGGGGCTGCTGTATCAAGCCACTTTCCCTGTGACACCCGTGGCCTCTTCCTGCTGAGGGATTCAGCCCTGAGTGGCTCTGGCAGCATCTCAGGAAGGATGAGGAGAAGGCAGGACCTGGAGGAACTGAGGCAGAAGCCTCTTGATTTTGTTTTCCTGATGGAAGGGGAGCGAGCGGTGGCCCCAGAGGGCTGAGCTGCCAGGCTGGGGCCTCCTGGGGCCAAAAGCACTGGTACCACAGTTCAAGGCAGGACGAGTTGCTGTGTCCAAATTCTGGTTTAAAACAGTAAACGTGAGATCTGCTGGTTTTTGGTCCTGGGGAGGTGCATCTGAGGGCGGGACCAGGGGCACCCCATCCTGTGCTGCACAGAAATGTCCTTGGCGGGGTTTATGCCCTGGATATTTAGGGAGAGGCAGAGCTGCTCCATGATGAGCATGCACAGCCCTAGTTCAAGAGGGGTTCCACACCCCAACTGCCTTTTGGGGACCCTTCCCTGCAGAGACACCCCAGTGTTTCAGCTGTGCCAGGGCTCGGCAGTGGCCGTCAGGAGAAGGATTCAGCTACACAACCCCTGCAGCTTCTCCGTGCCCAGCAAAGTCCTGGTTATTGCAGGCTTTTAAGTCTGAGAAAATCTCTCTAATGCAGAGAGGGGGGTTTCCTTAATCAGGCGGGGGCCAGCTGAGCCCCCAGACAGGCACGCTGGGTGCCACGTGCACGCCCAGCCTGGGATCACGCCGGCTTTGGTCCTCGCTGTCGCTTCTCGTTTCCTCACAGCCTGGCTGACGTGCCAGTTCCTGATAAGGGACTTGGACGGAGCAGAGCTCACCGGGCACCAGGATGCTCCACAGCCAATTAAAGCCACACAGCCATTTCTGCCCTTCCCTTGGCTGAATGTCCTGGAGGGGCTGATTTTCCCCTAATTCTCCTTCCTGGGGTTATCATTCCCCAGGAAGTGTTAAATCAGACATTTTGCAGGAGGTGGTGAAATGCAGAGGCAGCTGCCGGTGTCATGTCTTCATCCTCCTTCTCATCCTTATCCTCATCCAGACTTCCCCAAAGCCCAGAGTGGTTGAGTCTCCCTCCTCTAAGGGAAGTCAGCCACATCCTGGTTGAACATTGTTTCCTCTCACATGTTCTGCATTTCCTGCTGCTCTCTTACCCTCGTAGGATTGGAAATCTGCTCCCATGTGAGCTGGGATCATGGAATTGAGAATATTGCCTGAAAAAGCAGGATGTGCAGTGGGTCCTGATAGAATGGGGGGGACCTGAGCCTGGCAGGGAGAGGGGCAGGTGATGGACAAGGTGGGATTTTACAATAGGAAGTTCTCACCCTGGTTTTCTCTGAAAATTTTCTGCTGGTAAGGAATTGGTTTTAAATCTCTTCCATATGAAAAATGGTTGTGTTCCGCTGGCTGCAGCCCAATGACAGAAAGGTTTCCTGAAAACCTCTTTGCATCTTCTGTTTTTTCCCTGGCAAAAAGAAAGAGGAGGAATGAGAAGGAAAGGTCTTTTCTAAAAGACCTTGCAGGGATCCCGAAAACAGGAATCTTTGGGTTTGATTCCTGCCCCAGCAGGATTGTTTTCCTTTTACATCATCTTGACTAAAAGCTAAAAATGTGGGACACATATTTTTTTGGAAAAAAAAAAACCTGAAAGAACCAGCAGCCAACGCCCGTATGGCTGGAAATGGCATTTTGTTGTCCCGAAGCTCTCGTTGAGCAGCAGATTGCTGCAAGCCACGCTGCCTTGGCTCGGATCCTGCTGCGACTCCGGCCCCGGTCACTCCCCGCCGCCGGTGCTTCCCGTCCCACTGTGCTGCAGATCAGCCCCAGCCCCAGCCCTGCCAGCTCTGGAGCTTGTCCCCATCCCTTTCCCTGCAGCTCTGGCAGCCCCTCACTGTTGGAAGTTACAAGCCCAGCTCAAGGGTCACAGTCCCAGCTCTCAGGTTTAGAGTCCCAGCCCACGCTGCTGCCTGCAGCATCCAGGAAGGATTTTTTCCCCCATGCACTTGGCACTTCCTGGGGCTGCTGGCAGGAGCGGAGGTGGCAGCACCACAGCTGCCCCTCACAGCTCCTCTGCTGAGGACACACCCCAGCAGGGAACTGTGGGTCTCACAGACACTGCAGTTGTGACTGATTTTATAAAGTTGGTGGCTGGGGAGAGCAAAGAGACCAAGGCAAAGCTGGGACATCAAATATCTTAGGGCCCACAGAGAAAGACCTTGGGAAATGTGAAGGGGCACTGCTGTGAGCTGTTTCAGGGTCTGGGTGAGCAGAGCCACTTCCACCCCATTCCACTGCTTTCCTTGACTGGTTTATTGATGGAGCACCCCCCACAATGGTTTTCCGTGGACTTAGAAATGGCAAAATCCTGTGGCTGGTGGCTGAGGCCCCTCGCTTGTCCCTGTGCTTGGTTCAGGTGTCAAATACAGGCAGAGCTGAGGGCTCTGGGAGCTGCCTAAAAACCTCCCTGGGGGCAGCGTTGCTGCAGGTTTTAGAAAGAAGAATGTTGTTGCTCAGCTGAGACCTCTTGAAAAATCCCATTGTGAGGTTCCCTCCTTTGAGGTCCTGGGGGATGGCGGTGGCTCGTCCATCCCCACAGCTTCTGAACCTGCCAAGAGCTGTTGCTGGAGGACAGGAGTTCTCAGGGATGTGAGGGATTACCTTCCCAATTCCCAATCAGGGATGGGAGGGCAGAGACGAGGGGTCCAGCTCCTGCCCCCTGCAAGGGGAATCACGGCGAGGTGGGCACAGCCCCTTGTTAGACACCAGAGAGTTTCTCCAGTGCCTGAAGCAAACCCAGCTTCTTTGCTTCACTGCTCATGGAACAACTTTTTCCATTTTGTCTCTAAAAGAGAAAAAGGAAAAAGCTTTTTTTTTTTAGAGAAAAGCTCAACTTTCCGTCTTTTGGCTGCGTCGGCGAAACAAAAGGTTTTGGAAAAAAAAAAATCCACAAAAAGCAGTTTCAAAAAAAAAAGGCAACACTGTTCCTTCCCCACCAGCAGCACCTCTTCCTCTTTTGGGCCATTCTGAGAACAAACAAGGACGCATACAAAAATAGAAAAATAATAGGGAAAGATCCTCGGGAAACTGCAGAAAAAGCCCTGGGAATCTCCCATTCATGGCAGTGACTCTGATTCCCACTGCCTTCCTCTGTAGAGAGTCAACACAGGAATTAGGGATACAAGGAACTATTAAATATAGTATTAATATTAGGTATAAGAATTATTCAGAACCATTATTATTAGGTAATTAGTTAATAATTATTAGGTATCAGGAATTACTGGTGACACTAAACAGATCATCAGCTCCCACCATGGTCAGGAGTGAGTCTGGTCCTTCTCTTGTGGAGCTGGATGTGAACGAGGACATTTCCCCTCTGCAGCTGAATCCAGTAACGAAGGTGAAAATGGCACCTGGGAAGGCCCAGGAAGGAGTAATTTCAATGGAAAATATTGTGAAAAGCTTCAGCTGGATGGAGAACGGGCTGGGGGTGGGTGTGGTGCCCACTGCTTGGCCGTGGCTGCCTGGCACAAGTGTCCACGGAGGCCGAGCTGCGGGAGGAGCGCAGTGTGCGGAGCGGTGCCGAGCAGATCCCGCCCGCAGCATTCCCAGCCCTTCTGGAGACATCCTGGGTTTGATTCGCTCCAGCCAGACTCCCCCTGGAAGCCCTGTGTTTCCTGGAGCTCGCAGGTAGCTGAAGAGCCACTCCCAAACACGCTTTGGCCTCAGAAGGGAGATGTTTGTTGCTGTTTAGGAAGACAGAGAATTGTCAAGACTTTTTTTTTTTTTTTCCCCTGCTGAATTTGGCATGAAAAGGGATCAAGACTTCCAGGAAATTCTGTAGCTTTGACTTCTAAAAAAAAAAAGAGCTGGCAAGTGCTGGTTCCGTCATAATGCCTAATTGCTTTTGGAATGTTGGAAACAGAGGGATTCAAAGTGGGTCTCAATTGGCTGCTGAATACGAGTGAGGGACTTTGGGGTGTCACCGTGTGGTCACCGGGCTCCTCCTAATGGGGAGTGGTTGTCTCACCTCGTTACCTCGATGTAGCAGTGCCTGAGACCTTTCCTGTTTGTGAGCCCAGTCCTGGTGTGGGGTTTGCTGCCCAGTGTTGTCACCATCACCCCGTGTCACCCCCAGCACGGCTCACAGCTGTCACTGTGCCACTTGCCCTGTCATGCGATGCTCTTCCTGAGGTACCCTTGCATTTGGCAAATACCACTCATCTGGTTTTGTCAGGAAGTTTTGACAATTTGCGTATAATTCTGGGGTTTATTTTCCTATTTGGCTGTTGGTAAGCAGACTTTCCCTGTTTTTTGCAGGACAGCAGAGCATTAAGGTTTTTTCCCCCATGGTGATGTTGTGGCACTTGAAGTGACGAATACAATTGAGTTCATGCAGGGCCAAATTCAGTCCTGGTGTAAACAGAACTTCTAAAACCAAGGAAGTTTCTCTCCATCACTCCTCATGCTCTAATTCCTAAATTGGAGGCAAAAGCCAGGGGCTGTATCCTGAGTTTTTCACCCCATTGAGATGTTGATTTGTACTGGGGCAAGTCCATCCAGGCCAGGGGATGTTCTTTGGGGGACCTGCCCGCGTTCCCCCTCTCCACTCCCAGATCTCAGACTGTGCCGGTTGTGTTTTCAGACGTTAAGAAAGAAAGGTTTTAACGGCTGTGACAGCCCAGAGCCCGACGGCGACGACTCCATAGACCAGAGCCCCTTGATGGAGGATAAATACCGCAAAGGCAGCGAGGATCTGGATATCCTGTTCAAGCGATACGGTGTAAGTACCTGCCCGTGGCTGGAAAACCTTCATTATATGTTCTTTTCTGTTTTGTTTCTCTTCTGTTCGACTTCCCCCCAACCTCGTCCCCCGCTCCTTCCCCGACACCCCCGTGTCCCCCCGAACGTAACAGGCGCTGAACAAGAAGCACAGGGAGTGCGAGAGCCCGGAAGGGGATGAAGTGTTTGCGCTGACCCCGCAGACGGAAGAGAAATATAAAAAGATTGATGAGGAGTTTGATAAAATGATGCAGAGTTACCGGCTCGCAGTGAGTAGCTGGTGGCCTGCAGCCCCCTGGTCCCCTCCCCGGTGCCTCCAGGTGACGGGGGGGTGGATTTTGCATGGCTTTGCTTCAGAGCCGTGCTGTGCCTTGGGAGCCGATGCCAACAGCCCCTGCAGCCCTGAATGCACCTGGCTCTTGAGGGCCCTTCCTGTTTCCCATCCTTGGGAAAATCATTCCTGTTAGCTCTGGCATTCCTGACCCTCCTTGGCTCTGGCCAGTGCAGGAGGGTATTGCTCATCTCCTCTACTGCAAATACCAGATTAGGGCCTCCTTTTCCACCCTCTTTTCCCCAGATTTTTGTCTGGGTTAAGATCCCAGTATTCATGTGAGCTGGTGGAGGGTGCCGATCCCTCACATCCTTGCAAAGCTCAGCCTGGTTTGGGCAATTCCACATTAATTCCCCCCAAATCCACCGAGCCCTCAGGGCAGCTGGTGGCCGTGGCAGAAATCCAGAGAGGTTTTAGCCTGTGATCCCGGAGCTGTCACTGGCACCGGGGTGGCATCAGGACAGTGCTGAAAGGGATTTGTGTCAGGAGACGGGAGGAGGAGGGGGACACGTTTCAAATTAGTTGTTAGTTCAAGGGAGCAGAGACTATTGATGCAGGCAGCAGCTCTTCGGGGGATTAGCCCCGAGTCACTGCAGCCGTAATTAATGCTGCGGGAGCAGGGGGGAGGCTCCTTTTCCAGGGGTGGATGCAGCACAGCAAAAATGACACACACAGCCCCACCCAAAATAATCTGCCTGCTTTGCAAGCCCCCACAAGTTAAAATTCTGGCTTTTCTTGAGAACTGGGCCTTGTGAAATCTCCAGGTTTTATTTTGCTGACTCAGTGCTGTGTTGCTCCATGAGCCTTGCAAGGATCCCAAAATCTGCATTTCCATCTCCAAGATCTCAGAGTGGAGGGTGTGGGGAGGCTTCCCTGAGACCTGTGAGGGCTAAGGAGGCGGAGGAAAGCGGGGTACAGGTGGTGATGATCTCTGGCAGCTCTGCTGTGATGACAAGCCCAGCCCCACGAGAGGGGTTCAGGGTGGGATTAGCTCTGTCAGGACATGGATCTACTTCAGCCTCCCTGGTTTCACTAGTGGGATGCAGGTTCCCACCCTACTGGGGTGTGTGGGGGGTGGGAGTAGAGCCCCAGCAGGACATGCACCCTCCCACACCTGGCACAAGCCCTGCCACTGGCGGAAAATAGGCTCAAAAGCCACCTGAGCTTTGTCCTTATTGCAGAACACCCTCATGAGCAAGGGCTGCTCATCATCAGAATGTGTCTCCTGCAAAGGGAGGGCCCCAAGAAGGCCCCCCATCATCCAGACATGACAATCCACAGGGACAGTCCATGCCCAAAAGTCCTTCTGGCAGGTGGCATTCAAGTGCTGGGTGGCTCCTCATCAGGGCATAGCATCTGGCTCCCCCACTAAACCTCCCTGGCAGCAAGGGGCCGAGTGGTGCAGGTGGAGTGTGTGCGGTTGAAGAAGGCGCTTTTCCATTTTAACCGCTGGGTTGGTTTTGTGTGTGACCAGAACTAACCCAGCGGGGTGGCCGGGCAGCCTAACGACAGCCGTGTCTGCTAACGAAGGGCCTCGGCGGGGCTTCTGCCTCTGGTGTTTGCCCTCACTTCTGATGAGAGCAGAAAGGGTGGATTTCGGCTGATGCGTGCATCTTCTCCCCCAGCCTTCGGACCGATGTGCCAACCGCCGTGTCCCTCATCGTGCCCTCTGCGGGGCAGGGTGGCCGGGCTGTGCCCGGGCAGCGTCAGCCTGACGCTTGTCTGCAGGTGCAGTGGGGTGGAGCTGGATTAAGGCAAACCTCGGCTCTCTGGCCGGCATAGCCAGCTCACGGCTCTACCACGGCGTTGCTCATGCTGTGGTGTGGAGGAGCTTCAGCTCTTCCTCTCCCTCCCCGGGAACGCTGCGCGCACACGGACGCGTTGGCAGTGATTTATTACACAACGCCGCTCCGGTGTTCGTGCTACGCCCAAGAAACCTTCCTCCTCCTCCTCCGATTCTGCTGCCGTGCAGGATGAGCTCCCGGGCTGAGTAGAGGGAGGGCTCTGTGTTCCAGCTCTCCCTGGTGGTGTAGGAATTGCTGAGCCCTGTCCCTGTGAACGGCAGCCCCAAGAGCGGTGCTGTGGCGCAGGCTCAGAGCCGCTGTCCTCGCCGCTTGGCTGCGGCCGCAGGATCTCTCTGAAGGACAGGATGCCCTTGGGAGGCAGGTGGGGAGAGTTCCTGGCAGCGAGGCGTGGGTGAGCACTGTCCTACTCCTTCCTCCCATCCCCCTCTCTCACCTAAGGAGCAGGACCTATCCAGGAACAGATTTCTGGAGAAGAGGGGGCTGCAGGGCGGCAGGGAGATGCACCAGCTGCAGTGGGGAGACCTCGGCTCCCTCTTCCCTCGCTGGTGGAGCCTGTGGGGTCCCACCTCTGGCCCTGTGATGGTCCCATCCAGTGCTGGGCTACTCTCCCTCTCTGTCCCTGGGCAAATTAAAGTGGGACTTTAGCAAAGCCCCTGCTAAAGCCTCTAAGCAGGTGCCAGCTCCTGTTAACGAAGAGCACATCAGTGACATAAGACAAACGGGATAATTGCAGCGGGTCTGGCTCCCACGGGACGCTGGTAGGTGAAGCTGGTCCTCAACCTGCAGCCAAGGATAAGGCTTTAGTGATGCTCCTGCATCCCTGGGGTCAGTTCCTCCGTCCCAGAAGCTCCCAGAGGAGCCAGGATGGATCCCAGAGTCACCCAGGGGCTCTGTGGAGCAAAACGAGTCCTTCCCAGGTGCTTGGCCACCAGCAGCAGTGCCACCCCAGAATGAGGATCCACTGCTGGCTTCCTGCTGGATGAGGAACGACCTCATGAAATCCTTGCCAGCTGCTTTGGGTGAAGGGTAGTGCCGAGCTTGGCCACTGTCAGTGGTGGGGAGATCACCAGGCTGGTGCCCACCTTCATGCTCTGGGCTGCTCCCAGCCTCTCCTTCATGGCTGCCCTGAAAATGCAGGGAGTAAATAAATGCAGCCTGAAAATGAGGCCAAAACAGTTGTTTGCAGAGCTCTAGTGTGTCCAAGGGGATAGCCCATTGCTCTTCCCGGTGTTCCCCTGTGGGGAACTGGGCTCTGGTGCATCCCCCCAAGGTGTCAGTGGGGGTTCAAGCACTGCAGTGGTTCATCCACAGCAGTGGATGTTTGAGGAGACCCCTTGGTCAGCAGCTGTGCTGTGCTGTCCTGCGCTGCAGGGACTCGGCCCTGGCTCCCCTTTACCCCCTGCTCTCTGTTCAGTCCACAGTGCCCGCACCAAACTTCGCCATGCCCGTGACGGTGCCAGTGACCAACCAAAACACTCTGCAGTTCAGCAACCCGGGCAGCTCGCTGGTGACCCAGTCCCTGGTGACCTCCTCGCTGACAGACCCCCGGCTCCTGTCGCCGCAGCAGCCTGCGTTGCAGAGGAACACGGTGTCCCCGGGGCTGCCGCAGCGGCCAGCCAGCGCAGGTGAGCCACACCGCAACCTCCTCAGCCTGCCTGCCTGGCTGGGCTTGCAGCACTGAGCGTGGGGCATCCCTGGAGGGAGGGGACACCCTTGCTGCTTCCATCCCCTGTCCAGGGGTCCGCATTCTGGTGCCTGTGGGTGGCAGGAGCATCCTGGAGGGGCTGTTGCCTCTCGGTGTGTGCTCCTGCCTTCCTGCCAGACACTGATGCTCTCTTCTTGTGCCTTGGCCCCAAACTGAGGGCAACCTCCCCACCTTACCTAGGTCTCTTTGAGAGCTGGATCCCTGCAGGGATCTGTTTCAAGGTTGGGCAGTGCAAGATGAGTCACCCGGTGCCATTCCCGGGCTTGGGGGTGGCTGCCGGCATCCTGCTCGCCAGTGGCACTCCGGTGACATGGGACTGCTGCCTAAAAAGGGCTGTTGTGAGTCGGGCCGTGCTGGTTGCAGTTGGTCGCGGGCGATTACTCATGTGGCTCTGCTGACAGATCGGAGGAGCAGTCATTTCCAGCAGGGACCGGCGGTGGGTGGCAGAGGACAGGGTGGGGGAGAGGAGTTGTCACCCTGTTCCCTGCAGTGGTGGGGGGGCAGGGACAACATGTGACCACAGCCCGGCTCTCCCTCAGTGTGATCATAAATAATAATAGTGTGCAGAAAGCCCCTTCCTGCTATTTTGGATGTCACAGATGGTCTGTAAAAGTTGCCCAGGCTGCAAATGGCAGAGCTGGTGCCAGTGACCTCTTGGATGTCTGGGCCCTCAGCTGTGGCCCCTGGGGCTTTGAGAGCTCCGAGGAGCTTTGCAAAGGGGATGGATTTGGAGAGAGCGGCTGGGAGGTGTCTCCAGAAGCAGGTTGTGTGGTGGGTCAGGGTGAGCAGGAGGAATTGCCTGGCTGGGATGCAGCAGAAGCCGTGGTCCAGAGACAGCTTGTTTGCTCACTGCTCTCACCACAGGGTCTCCAAGGTGCCTCAAAGTACTCCGGTGTCAGGATGAGGCCCCGGACCTGCAGGACAGGGGCCATTCTGCTCTAGGGCTGGTTCCAGGGATCAGCATCTCACTCCAGGCAGGGGGGCAGAGCCCTTCTCGGGTACAGGCAGCCATCACTCTGGCTGCAGGGATCTCTTGCCCTCTCGTAGGCCCCTCAGCTGAGAACAGAAGAAGCTTCCTGGTAAAGCAGACCCCTCTGGGGGCTCGCCGTTTCCAGCTCACTCACTGCTCGTTTGAGGGGGATCGTTTTGTGGTTGTGAGCGCAGAGGTGTTCCAAGTCCGGCCATCTGTGTCTCATTCACTCGCTGCCTGGGACACAGAAGAAATCCTGTTTATAGGAGCCAGGGCCTTGCATGTTAGAAAAACTCCTTTTTTTCCCTAAATTTTTTTTAGCATTGCACCGGAGCTGGTTGTGTTGTTTCCAAAGCACAGCAAGCGCTGGGTGGGTGCCTTGGCAGTGCCTGGTGCTGTTGGCTCAGGGATGGTGTGGGAGAAGGGCAGCCAAGGGAGGGTGTACGGGGCTGGGTGCGGGGTTGGCATCACTCACCCAAAGAAGTGAGCATAGGCACCAATGTCTGGGCTGCAAGTGAGGTCCCACAGCAGGGCACACCTGCAAAATCCTGGTGGAGCCCCTTCTCCAGGACTTAGGACACACAGGGACGTCTGGCTTTGCATCCCAGTCCTTTGAGGGGAGGGTGCTGCACTGTCACATTTGCCACATTTAGTGGGTCACTTCCCCCTTTCTCAGGCTGTGCAATTTTTGGGACCACTGCCATTCCCAGTCCTGCTCCCATATGGGGAGCAACTGTGCTTCCCTGCACGGCAGCAACTCAGCCCTCCCACCCTCCTCCGGCTTTCAGGGGCTCGCTGCAAGCCCAAAGCTGAGAGCCACGGGCTGGATAAAGGTTTCTGTCTCAGGTTTCTCCCTCTGGGTTGAGAAGAGCTGGGCAGTGGTTAGAGGTGGGGTTTGGCATCGGAGACTCCTCGTTTGCCAGCCCAGGGCTCCGGGTTGACTGCGGTCACAGCTCCGGAGCCTCCGCGCCGGCTGTTGGCTGCAATCGCTGCCCGCGGCGTGGTCAGGCAGCCCCGGCTGGGGAATAGGTGGCTTTCAGAAATAACTTCATAACAAGGCAGAAAAAGATCAAGTCTTCTTCCAGGCGAGGCAAAATGTTCTGGTTTTTGGGAATAAAAAGGTCTAGTTTTTCCCGGCCTGGTGGGGAGCGTCAGCGCTTTGCAAGCATTGGGACCATGGGAGTCTGGATCATTGTGGCATCCTGGCAGTGTGGGGTGGTTTCCATTCAGTGTGAACATTACAGGGGGGATTGTGTTTCCCGTCATGCTGCTGGGGCTCTCTCCTCCCCAGCAGCACCGGCCCCGTGTCCCCCAAAGGGGGGCTTGGAATAAAATAGCTGCAGTGTTTTCCAAACTGCCTCCTTTGGAACAGGCTCCTGTGCACCTGGCTCCTTCCCAAAGGAAACGGATCTGGCCTGGATAATGTTTCCCAACCTGGTCACCAGGAATGCTGCTCATTTTGCCCAACACTTTCTCCCCAGGAAGGCAGTCCCGCTTTTTTCCCTCTGCCTTCCTCCATTGTGCTCCCTGTTATCTTGCCCCCCAAAAGCAGGGGTGCTCACCCTGTTTCTACATCAATGGTGATCCCAGCTCTCCGCTTGCTTTGCAGGGGCGATGCTTGGGGGAGACCTGAACAACACGAATGGAGCCTGCCCGAGCCCCGTGGGTAAGTAAGGAGCCTTTCAGCCCCACAGCCCTGGCTCCATGTGACATTCCTGCTCTTGGTTTCCCCGCGTGTCCCATAGGATTCTGCTTTGCTGTTCAGCACTGCCAGTCAGTAGGGAAGCTCTGGGGAAGATTTTGCTGCTCTTGGCAGTGGGAGGGGTTGGCATGTGGAGCTCCAGGCCGGTGCCTTTGTTTCAATGGAGACCCCTGTGACCAAGGAGTCTCCATCTACCCTGGATCTCAGGGAGAGCTGCAGATCAGGGAGGTGACCCCCAAAGACCAGGATTTGGACAGCTCTGGGTTTAGCTCCTGGTGCTGCACCCAGTTCTCTGCCGTCCTCAGGTGATCAATTAATACTCGGTTTCTCCTTGTTCTTGGGCCCTATAAAGGAACTTCACTGCAAGTTAAAAAAGCTCATTAAGGGCCCTTTCCACTGTGAGAGCCTCGGTGCTAACGAGGCTCAGGCCTCGTGGCTCAGCTCCTCAGCTGCAAAATGCTGAGGATGTTGGGCCACTGCTGGTGTAGGCACAGCCCAAAAACCAGTGACGGCCCTGGGTCCTGCTGGGAAGCAGCTGCTGCTATCAGCGCTGGGCTTGGCAGTGGTCCCGGCCTTGGCAGGATGGATGCCATCCGTCCCAGGGCAAAGGCAGCCTTGCTCCTGGAGCCTGACTCCTCCTCCCTTCTGGGCCTTTTTGCAGTGGGTGTCCAGTTGACAGCACACAGCAGGAGGAGCGTGGAATTCCACATTGCCCCACTTAAAACCAAACTGGAGCCACGTCCCACTGGTTATGCAGGTGGGGTTGGTCCAGTTGTGGTTCTGCAGCACCATGGCCACCTGACCCCATCCCCTGCACTCTGGCCACTCCCAGGAGCAGCCACTGTGCTGCTGGGCAGCAGCTGTGACAGTGCCAGAGGCATTTCTTCGCAGAGCAAAACCTGCCAGGGTGGTTTGTGGGGCAGTGTCTCCCCGGCTTCTCACAGCACCCAGCACGGAGCTTTGCTGATCCTTGAGGGCAGAGGGAAGGGGCCATCGTGCCAAGGCCCCCAGGCCCCTTTATGGCCCCAGGCCCCTTCGCGGCCCCCGTTCCCCGCAGCCGCCCCCATGTCAGCTGTCGGAGCAGCCATGGCGGTGAGGAGCTTGGCAGGGCCCGTGAATGTCAGCATTGACGTCACCCGAGCATTCCCTGCGTTCCTGCTGCCACTGCAGGAAACGGGTGTGAGGACAGGGACAGCCTGGCTGTGGCCAGCCCCGGACCCCTGCTGTACCCAGATCCCCCCTCCCTGGGGCTCCCCTCGTGCCTGCGGGAGGGGACGGTGCCTCTGGCTCTGGCACTGAGCTTGCAGTTTTCAAATACCTGGTACATCTCTTCCTCCTCCTCCTCCTTCTCCTCCTCCTCCTCCCTTGCAGTCTCTGCAGCACTGAGTGATCACCTGCTGCCTCTGAGTCATCAGCTGCGGGTGCCTCTGGCCGGATCCTGCAGTGATGTCGCTGTATCCCTGCATCCTGCCCACACTCCGTGGTGTGTGCCACCCTCAGGATGCAGCACCCAGTCCACCCCTCCTGGCCCATGGGGGGATGCTGAGTCCTGACTGTCCCCACTCAAATTCACACCAGGGTGATGCAAAGGCAGCCCAGAGCGCTCCACTTTCAGGTTTTTTTTGGTGGGCACCCTTGCTTGGGAAGTCCTGGTGGGAGTGTAGCCCTTCTCTCTGGCTCTCAGGGGTGGCCAATCCATGCTGGGTGGACACGGCAATAACAGCAGCAGGATTGCCCAGGGCCACCCCTTTTTGGGGGTGAGTGGCAGCACTGGAACCCAAACCAGCTCCTCTCCAGCACAGGGAGCTACCCCAGTGCCCACCCCGGGTGATGCCCAGATAACATGGTGTGCCTCAAACAGGGAGTCACCATGAGAGCCCTGTGTGCATCCGTGCTGGTGCTGCCTTGGGAAGGAGAATATCAGAGGCTTTAACATTTTTTCTGGCTTTTCCATGGCCACCAGCACTGCAGGTAGCCAAGGTCACCTGAGGAATTTCTGCACCTTCATTGTTAATAAATCTTGTTAATAAATCTAAAAGCCAGTGGCCTTGTGAGCAGGATTGCAGCAGCTCACAGTGCGTGGAGGTGCCAGGGCCTGATGCACGGCTGCTCACGGTGGTTTGGGACTGGGAGGACACCTTGCTGGGGACAGGAAAGCTGGTCCCCTCCCTCCATCAGGGACATGGATACCAGAGTTGCCAGCCTGCAGCAGCCCAGCCACCATGGGTGTCCCTGATGGCAGCTCCCAGGCACCCTCTGGGGCAGTACCTCCCATCCCCAGTGCCATCCGTGGGATCAGCCCTGCGGCCCCCAGGGAGCGTGGCCATCCCCTGTGCCTGCTTCCGCCCATCACCGCTGTGGCCAGCCCGGGACAGCTCTGGGGAGGCAGTGGCTGGCACTCGGCCCCCACACGCTGCGGCGTCGCTGCCACCAGCCGCCTGCTGAAATGCAGATGCAGCGCAATGGTAGATGTGATTAATAATGCAATCAGCGACCTATTTTTCCCGGTCTAACGTGCAATGAATATGAGGGCTGAATCCTGGTGATTGCTGAACGCCTTTCTATCTTTGGGGCCTATTCATGAAAAAAAACCAACCCTCATCAGAACAGTAATCTGATCCAATTTATTCCTTTCCTGATGTTCATCAAATCTTTTCCTTTTTATTTTTTTTTCTTCCTTTCCTTTCTTCTTTTTTTTCCCTTCTCTTTGCACATAAAATCCTTAAGTGGGGCAGCAGGAGGAGGAGAAGGAGGGAACCTTAGATCTTCAAAGGGGCAGTGGGAGCAGTGAACTGAATCCTCACTCTGCCACAGCCCCTTTTCACTGCTCCAGTACCATAAAGAGACATTAAAAGTGAATGTACCAGTAATTACCCATCTTGGCAGGGCTGCCGTGCTCGGCCAAAGCACGGAAAGAGCCTGGCTGCAGATCAGGCTCTGAGATTTGCTGGGTGTTACTGCAGGAACAATGGGGAGTTCCTGCAGGGTTGAGGAGCTGCCCTGAACTCTAGGGANCCATGTATTCACCATTGCCAAGTGTGCACCATCACCACTCCTTCACCACCGTGCACTCACCACCACCGTGCATTCAGTTGTCCCCATGCCTTCACCTCCTTCCTCTCTGTCACCCATGTTCCTGCAGGAAATGGCTATGTGAGTGCCAGAGCTTCTCCAGGTCTCCTTCCCGTGTCCAATGGCAGCAGCCTGGGCAAGATCATCCCTGCCAAGTCCCCGCCGCCGCCCTCGCACGGCACCCAGCTCGCTGCCAACAGCCGCAAGCCGGACCTGCGCGTGATCACCTCGCAGAGCGGGAAGGGGCTGATGCATCATCTGGTGAGTGCCCACAGCTCTGCTGGGACTCCAGGTGGGCTGGGCGTGGGTCCCCTGCCAGCGGACAGGCTGCGGGGGCGTTTGGTGCTGGAGCAGATGCAGATGCAGGCAGTTGTTCTGTGCTGTGGTGGTGGGAGCTGGCTGGGGCCATGCTGGAGGGGAGATTTGAGGAGCAAGGCTTGGATTCCTGCCTGCACCACCCTGGCTGGTGCAAACCCTGTGCCAGGCACTGCTCTTACCTGTATGTGCCCCACGGAGGCGAGGGTGTGGTGCCAGCGAGCGCGGTTGTGGCGGGGACGGGGTGCTTGAGTTAACGGTGCCTCTCGGTTCTCTCCCTGTTCTCCCACGGACAGACCGAGGACCACTTGGCTCTGGTGAGTTCCCTGCTGAGCGTGCATGGCAGTGTGGTGGGACGTGGGCTGCTTGTCCCCTTGGTCCTGCCCTGGCTTGGCGAGGCATGGGGCACGCAGAGGGGGTGGACACGGCTCCTTTGCTCTGTGTTGGGATGTGGGCACCAGCGTTAACATCCAATCCTGCTGCAGAAAGTAAATCCCAAGAAGAACATGCTTTTAGGAAAATCAGGTTCCCTATGGAAAAGAAGGAGCTGACTTGAGCTGCAAAGCGCCTGTTTCTCCACCAAGGCCAAAATTGCTGTGTTGGTCCCCTTGAGGAATTCAGCCAGGGTCCCTTTGGGGACTGTGGGGCTGGGCTGGGCGCTGCCACTGCCCTGGACCTGCCCATGGGGCTTTGCTGGAGCCACCACAGCTACAGCACAGGAAGACTTGGGCCATTGCCAGCACATGAGAGACGGGGAGTAAATCAGGCTCTTCCCATATTAAGGATATTATTTAAAGCCTGTGTAAATCCACTGGCTGGCTGGTGCACTCCCTAAACCTCCCTTGTGCATGGGGCAGTTTTCTGTGTTATTTTTATGGCTTTTTTCCTCTCCCTGCCAGCAAAGTGAATGCCACCTTGTTTGTGGCAAAGATTCACTCTGCTCCATTGCTATTCTGGTGCAGGGCAGATGGGCCACAGGTCAGCGCAGCAAGGGAAGGGCAAGAGCTGCTGCGGGATGCAGGTCACGCAGCTGGGGAAAAGCTCTCCAAAAACACAGGAGTAAGCCAATCCCTCTGGCAGCCTGCAAGGAGACACTCTTGCCCAGGGCAAGGATGGGCCAGAGCTTTGGCAGACATGAATTCTGCTGCTCTTTGTGTCCCCAAACCCTTCTTGCTTAGAGGCCCCCTTCCAGCATCTTCGTGCCTCAGTTTCCCCATGTGTGGAGGGAGAGCAGTCGCTCCCCACCTCCCTATCTGCTCATTCCTGATCCCACTGCCCAGGGCATTCCCTGGCTGCACACTGAAGCAGCACTGGGTAAAAATCCACTGGGGTGGCATTTGCAGTTTTAATTGTTGGTCTGAGTTAACATGGTGGGTTTTTGCCAGAAGTGAAAAACATCCTCGCCCCATCTGAGGTGGCAGCAGGGGGGTGGAGGGTGACGAAATGTGGGCAGGATGGGACAGGGACCTTGGCACTGCTGGATCAGGAAGGGGACTGCAGAGTGTTGTCCCTGCAGATCCCTCCTGCCTGGTGCAGATGCCCCCCTGCTCCACTAACCTTCTCCCCACATTTGCTCCCTCCATGTTGCTCAACCTACACACCAGATCCTCCCTCCAAATGGCAGCTCCCACCTCTTTCCAGGCGGCTGCAGGATGAGTCAGTGGCCCCTCTGCTTGGTCCCCGCTGTCTGCAGCCCCAGCCCTGCCACCCTCGGTGCTGCTCCTGCAGCTCTGAGCGTGCCCTGCTCCCTTAGAGGGTTCAGAGAGGCGTCCCCCCATTTCTCTGCACACTCCTAATGTGCCAGGGGCAGCAGGGTCCATTCACCATTCCCTGGGAGCATGCTGCATGGTGTGTTACCGACTGGAGTGGCAACTGGAGCGTTGTCTGTGGGCACGGACTGTGAGTGGCACGATGTGGGGGGCAGCTTGCACACCTCCTCCTGCATGGATTGGGGTGAAAATTGGGGTGCTTCCCCCAGCACAGCTGGGGATGACATCCCCACACTCGCCTTGTGGTGTAAAGGGGGTTGCTGGGGCCGGTACACCCTGCCCAGCTGGTGTCCCACCAGCCCAGCCCTGTGGCACTGCCACGCTCGTCCCTTTGCCTGTGCTCTCCCAGGAAAGCTGCAGAGCCCCAAATAGAGGGGCAGAAGGGATGGGGCTGTAGGGGCTGCATCCCACTGAGCTGGCTCAGGGTCTGGGGCAGGTGGGAGAGGGACAGGGCTGTGTCTTGCCTTCTGTGAAGACTTTTTTTGCCATGTCCTTAACCCCCAGCAGGCCAAGGGTGGCTGCCAGCAGGATGCGTGCCAGGAAAACCCGCTCCTACAGCCCCCCAGCTTTAGCAATTAGAGCCCTGGTAATCGCCTTCCCCGGGCCACAGGAGGGACCTGTGGCCTAGGCAGTGTGTGGGTGCAGGGTGAGCAAATCCTGCACAGCTGGGTGCTGTTACTCTCTGGAGGTGGCCAGGGCAGGGTTTTAGCCTCCAGCCTTGTCCCAGGAGAGTCTCCATGGCCATGAGGAAGCATTGCACAGTCTGTGCCCAACCCTGCAAGGCCCTGGGAGCCCTTGGTGGCACAGAAAGGCTGCTCCCTATGTCCCAGCCAGCCTCCTGCCAGGCATGATTTAAGCTGGGCACTGCCCCAGTCTTCACAGGGTGACGTGTGCTGGGGTGCTTCAGATTAGAGTCAAGCCTCTTGAGTCTGATTTAAATCAGATCAGCAGAGACAGCACAGATTATCTGCCTTGTAAACAGGGCTGAATCTGACCTATAGATCCACCCACGTAGCTGCCTGGAAAACCATGGGGGGAGGTTGGAGTGCACTGGTCCAAGGGCAGAATTTTTCCACAGTGGACCTGCTAATACCTGAGTCACCAAAACCTTGTGAGGGCACCGAGCTGGCAGGATGCCGAGCACTGGACTTCGAGTTTAGGGATGCCAGAGTCCCTTTAAAATCCTGAGGCCAATGCTTAGCATCCTCAGCTTCCCTTGAGGCAGGGGCTTGTTTTTGGCCACCAGAGCTGCAGGGAGGAGGCGTTGGCTCTGTGCTGCCTCGGCTGGTCTTGGTTTGCTTTGGTCCCTTTGTCACTCCTTGGCAGCTCAGCAAGCCTCATGTGCCACCTCTGGAAAGCAGTGAGGAATTGTCAGAGGCATCCTGCTGATATTCCCTCTCCATGCACACAGGGACATGGCTGGTCCTGGTGGGTGAAGCCCAGCCCCGGGCAGGAGGGAGACTAAAGGTTGTGACCTGCAGATGAGAGTCACAAGGCCCAGAGTGTCTGTAGCTGGTGTGGTTTGTACTTTGCTTTTTCACAGTGTGGAATGGCCAGAGGATCGATCCTGCTTATCCCATGGTCTCCGTGCTCAGTCCCAGTGCATGCCCAGGGGGTTCCGTGGGGCCGCAACCCGTGAGAACGACCGAGTCCAACCATCTGGGCTTTAACTCCCTCCCTGTTTGCTCCCACAGCAAAACACACAGCGGTTGGGTGTCTCTCAAGCAACTCACTCTCTGACCACACCAGTTGTTTCCGTGGCGACTCCGAGCTTGCTGACGCAGGGGCTGCCCTTCTCAGCCATGCCCACAGCATACAACACAGGTAAGACATGGCCAGGGCAGAGCTCTAACCCAGGTCAGGCGTGGCCAGGGCAGAGCTCTCCGATGGGTCAGTTAACCTGAGAGGGAAATGTGCTGCTGCAGGCACGTGCCTGGAGCTTCCCGAGCAGCTGCACTGGTGCTCGTGGAACTCGCCACTGCAAGACATGGTTGAGTCCAAGGGTTCCACAGGCTTAAAATCAAGGGGAAACTCATTATGTGTGAGAACTCTGTCATAGCCAGAAGGGCTGTGAGGGCTGATGCAGCCATTGCACTGTGCAAGTGGATGCTAATTACAGCTACACCCATGCCCGGGCTCTCAAGAGCTCAGGGGATGTCGTAATAGGGGCTTAATGACAACAAGCATAAGCCCCCAAAAGTTTGGGAAGAATGCAAACCAGCCTGCTCATAGGCCCATCTGATTTGGGCTGGTGGATTGAAATCAGCCTGAGGCAACAGTGACAGCGCACTTGTCCAGGCAGAAGGGTTGTTCATCTGCCACCTCTCAGACCTCCACCAAGACTTTGAGGACTTGCTGGCTGCCTGTGTAACTTGCTCTGGCTCAGAAAAGTTTGCAAAAATGTAAAAAGCTGCTTGTCTGGAAGAACCCAGAACTGGCATGTTGGGAACTCCCTCTCCTAATTAGTAGGTGTAGCCCCGAAGATGCCGGTTGTGCGTGATGAGACTCCTCTCCCTGCGTGACCATGCGGTTCACCAGCCAGGCTGGGCACAGCCAGAGTCCCCAAAATAGGTTTTAATTGAGCCCTGTGCCGCTGCTCAGGGCGGAGGGGCCTGAATTTTGTCTCTCTGTAGTTATTTTTTCTCACAGCTGACCATGGGTAGAGCCGTGTTCCTGCCCAAGTGCCAGTGGTGTCTGTGCTGAGGTGTTTGCTGTGGGGGTGAGTGGGGGGCACACCGCTGCAGGGTGCAAACTCTGAACCTGGCAGTTCTACCAGAGCTGCCCTGTTAATTGGATGGGAATTGTCTTGATTTGTGAAGGGTCTGGAGCACAAGGACCTGAGGGAGTTCAGCCAGGAGAAAAGGAAGCTTGGGGGGGAATTTTTCACTCTCCACAACTCCCTGACAGGAGGGGGCAGCCAGGTGGGGGTCGGCTCTGCTCCTGGGGAACAAAGGGCAGTACAAGATGAGACGGCCCCTGTTTGTGCCAGGGGAGGTTTAGGTGGGATATAGGAGAAAATGTCTATGTGGAAAAGGTGTTCAGGCTTTGGAACAGACTGTCACCATGCCTGGAGGGATTTAACAGACATGTGGCTATGACACCTGGGGACATGGGTTAGTGGTGGCCTTGGCAGTGCTGAGGGAACAATTGGACTTGATGATCTTGGATGGCCTTTCCAACCCAAATAATTGTGTGATTCTGTGATGCTGCAGAAATGATCATTGCAGAGGTGTCAGAGGGGTGCAGATGCCATGAGCAAACTCCCCAGCCTGGAGCGTTGCCATTTGTTCTTCCCAGAACTCACCTGTTAATTGGGTGGATATTATCTGGATTTCAGGCTCTCTGTGTGCTGCAGTTGTGCTGAGCTGCCTTCTGGCCAGAGTTAAGTGCCCTTTCCTGTGCTGGCTCTGCCTCTGGATTCAGTCAAACCTGACCTCTGTGATCTGGGGTGGCTCCAGCTCAGGCCCCAGTGGGGGCTGCAGGGGCAGCCAAGTCAGCAGTGTCAGGAGCTCCCAAACCAGCACAGCCGGTGTAGGGGGTGGAGGATGGTGTGGAACAGGGAACCCGCTGCCAGGACATTGGGTGGGGTGTGCCGGGGATCCGCCAGTGGCGTTGGCAGCAGTTCAGCCCCGGCACAGCCACCTCTGTGTGTGCTGCCGGGGTGGGGACAGCCGAAACCACGAGACACCCAAAACTGGAGAGGGAGGGGGAGGAGAGGGTGCGAGGGGGGTTTGATGAGTGTCTGTGTCAGGGGCTGACATGGCTGACCAAGGTTTGACCATCTCCTGGAGGAGCAGCACCTTCCTCCCTGGCTTTCGCACCCTTTGTGAAATTCCCACCTGGGATGAGGTGCTCCACTGGCATTTTTGATGCTCCCGGGGTTCTGCATGGGAAAGGCATTGCCCTGCAAGTGGGGAGGGGTACCGGGGCGTGGGGTGCCCGTAGTGGGGGGACACGGTGGGGACACGGTGACAGCTCCGTGTCCCCATGGCAGGCGGGGAGCGCCCCCTGCTGCCACCCGGGACACTGCGCGTGGGGCTGTCCCAGGCATGGGCGGGGCTGTCCTGGGTACGCCCCAGGCACAGGTGGGGATGCCTGAGGTACGGGTGGGGCTGTCCCGGGCACAGGTGAAGGTGCTCCAGGCACAGGTGGGTGTCAGCTGCCAGGGTTCACTGCCCCGGGAGGAGAGGAAGTGTGTCTGTGCACTGTCCACCTGGCTAGAGATGGCTCTGGGGGTGTCTCACAAACCCATGGCCCTTCCTGGGGAGAGCCAGACATGGTTGCATTACGGGGCTGCCCTGGCCACTGCTGTGCCTGGGGACAGGGCCACTGGTGAGTGTTGTGGGGTGTAGAGAATGGAGATCCCGCCTGCAGCTCATGCCTTGAGGATGGAAGACAGCTGGATATAAGGAGGAAATTGTTTACACTGAGGGTAGTGAGGTACTGGCACAGCTTGCCCAGAAACGCTCTGCCTGTCCCATCCCTGGAAGTGTCCAAGGCCAGGTTGAACAGGGCTTGGAGCAACCTGGGATAGTGGAAAATGTCCCTGCATGTTGGACTAGATGGCCTCTAAATGTCCCTTCTGTGGCACTTAGTTGACGTGGTGTTTGGTTATAGGTTGGACTGGATCTCTGAGGTCTTTTCCAACCTAACTGATTCTGTGATTCCAACGCAGCCCTTCCAAGAGGTCTGTCCTCTGGCCAGCATCCCTGTGCCCCTCGCAGCACGAGCTGACGTTCCATACATTGTGTGTTTGTGTCTCTTGTGGGTCTCCCTCCTCTCTCAGTGCTTGGGGCCCTGCGGGGGCAGGTTTGACATTGAAGTGACTGCAGGGCTCCTTCCCTTCCAGATTATCAGCTGACGAGCGCTGAGCTCTCCTCGCTGCCGGCGTTCAGCTCACCTGGAGGGCTGTCCCTTGGCAACATCTCTGCCTGGCAGCAGCAGCAGCAGCAACAACAGCAACAGCAGCAGCAGCAGCAACAACAGCAACAGCAGCAGCAGCAACAGCAGCAACAACAGCAGCAGCAGCAGCCGCAGCAGCAGCCACAGCAGCAGCACCTGGTCCCGGTGTCACTAGGAAACCTAATGTAAGTGACACAAGTGCCAGGACCACTCACCCGAGGTTGGAAAAGCAAAGAGGGAAATGGGGAATTCCTCTGAGAGAGCCAAACCTGCAGAGCCCCAGCCGTGACTACTCCCTGGCTTCACCAGGCTCCCATTGTCAGGCCTTGGTGGGTCCACGCTGGGGACAGGAGCTGTGTGCCCACCCAGCAGCTGCTTGTGAAGTCTGGGGAGTCCTGTCCCTGTTGCTGTAGGAGTGACCCAGAGTCCCTGGCTGAGATCAGAGTACTTGGGATGCTCGGAGAGCCTCGTCCTGCTGCCTGTCCACAGTGGGGTTGATCCCTGCACTCACGTGGAGGGAGCTGGGAACCAGCCAGAGGCAGTGTTAGATGGGATGGACACTGCAGGATAAAGTGTCTGGAATTGTGCCCTGCTGGTATAGGAAGAAAGTGGCTTTTGGTATTGCAAATAGATTGCTTTGCTCCAAGGCAGAAAATACAAGCACTTGCATCTTAGCCAGTTTTCTGAAGTGGATCTGCTTTTAGTCTGGCATACAGCATCCACACACAGAATTACTCAGTCAAAATAAAGATTTAAGCCTGTGATCACATTGAGATCATGGGACAAAGAGAGGCAGGAATTGAAGAGGGGTGTCAATGACTTAGCGCCAGTCCCTGAGTCAAAGACACTGACATTTCCACCATGAAGTACCGGATGGATGCATGGAGAGGTGAAGGGGGGATGAATAGAGGACTGGAAGGATAGATGGACAGATGGAGGAGTGGGATAGATGGATGGGTGGAGGAATGGATGGAGGGGTGGATGGATGGACCAGGTGTAGGAGTTTAGTGCATTTCCTCACTGCCTGGTGCACATTTTCCAGGCAGGGCAGGCAGCAGCTTCCTCAGTAGCTGCCTGGACCTCCTGCACCAGCGGGCCATAGGATGTGTGGAAAGCCTGGACAAAATTTCGTGTTGTAGCAGAGGCTGAGGAGGTTCCCAGTTTTGAGCAAAACCACGTGGCTGAGCCCCCTGCTGGGTCCGTGCAGCCCCCGGGGATGTGACACCCATGGGACAGGGTGTCACAGCCTGTCCCTCTTCTCTGTGACACTGCTGTGGGACAGGGGGTGGGATTGGGGCTGGATCACAGGGTGCTGGGCTGGGAGGGATGCTGCCCACAGGGTCTGATCCCAGCTCAGCCATGATGCGTCCTGGTGACTGCACAGGTTATGAATTCTGGAGTCACAACTCTGATTCTGAAGTCATAATTCCAATTATGAATCCAGATTAATAATCTAATCTAGGTTTATGGGTACATTCATCTGTAGTGTGTGCAGGTTGTGAATTCTGTGGACTGGAGGGTAAAAGGCCGCCAAAAGGATAATAATGAGAGATTTCCCATTATCTCCTCTTCCATCTTTTTCTCCCCCTTCCTCCCCTTCTGCTCTCCTCCTCCTCCTCCTCTCCCAACCTCTTCCCCTCACCTTCTGGATGCCCAGACAAGGGAGTCACTTGTCCCACACCACCACTTTGACTGTCAACACCAACCCCAACATCAGCATCAAGTCGGAGCCCGTCTCGCCCAACCGGGAGAGGAACACTGCCACCCCGCTCAGCACCTTCCCCCACCAGCCCCGGCACGAGCCCACCGGCCGCTCGCCCGTCGACAGCCTCAGCAGCAACACCAGCTCCTACGAAGGCAGCAGTGAGCGGGACGATCCTGCCCGCCCCGATTTCGGCTCATCCCTGGGCCTCCTGCGACCCACCAGCGAGCCCGAGGGGGAGAGCCCCTCCGTAAAGCGCATGCGGTTGGATACCTGGGTCACATAACGCGTCCCCGCCGTCCCTGGGAGCGCTGCGGGGAGGGGGCGGGAGGGGCGGGGGGGCACAGGGGCGGAACGGGTGCTGGGGATGGGCTGGGGTGGGGGGAAATTATCATAAACTGCCTGAGAAATAGCTTTAGGATTTTGTAGGCGTTCATTCTAGCGCAGCAGGCGACGCACGCAGTACATACGGCGCTCCTCGGCCGCGGGCTCGGGAACGGCCGGGTGTGTGGGAATGGGGGCCTGGAATGGAATATCCGTGTCCTCACCTAAAACAGCAGCCCCTGGCGATGCTCCCCCGCGGGCGGGCGGGCCGGGCACTTGGTGCCCACTGGCCGGCGAGACCCCCTGGGAAGTGGGACCGTATCCCTAAGGCAGAGTGCCTGTGGCAGGGTGGGCTCTGGGGGGAGACGGGGCACAGAGCACCCCCAAAATGCACCTTCCTGGCTGCTCCCAGGTGTTCCTGGGTCTGTGTGCAGGGAGGGGCAGTTCAGGCATGGTCCAGCTTTCCAGAAGCTTAAAGGGCTTTGGTAGGCACAGGCTTTCTTCCAGAAGGGTTTTCCTACACCAGTTTTCCTAAACCAGCTGGGAAGGGAGGCAAAGGGCGGCTCGGAGAGCCCAGCTTCAATATGAAACAGGGTGCGACCACATCCACAGCCTGCTTGGGGCTCCTGGATCCTGGAAAGCTGCATCAGGGGAGTAAGAGGCAGATTTTTAAGGCTTAATCCCGTTTGCATGACAAGTAGATGCAGACAGCACTCTTCCTACCAGAGCAGGGAACTGCACTGTTTCTGACCAGGGTCACTGGAACACCAGGGTTCCCCTTTTCCCAGGAACACCTCACCTCCTGGGCACAGCAGGTGTGTGGAGAGGGGATGCATTAGTGGTGGTTTTCAGAGCACATTGTGGATTTTAGCAAACAACATCCATAAAAGCATTTCAAAAATGCATTCCCATTCCACATGTGCCAAAGCTTTTAAATCAGGAAAATGGGAAGAAATTATTTTTTTACTGAAGGATGCAACTGAAGCAATGTCCTAATGAGATTTTGCCTGAAGGTTTCTAGGCCTCTAAAGGCGACAGTGAGCTTTGTGGAAAATCTGCTTGAGCCTTGAGCAGTGATTTAGTAGAAGGAAAAAGGAAAATCCAAGGAATTTCCTCATGTTGCCATTTGCTCTGGCAGTTTCCCAGGGATGGGTGTCAGTGCCCTGATCCCAAAATGCATCAGCCTGCTCATGCTTGGAGGGTTTGGAGGAGAAGGGACCATTCCTGGCTGGCATAGCCATTAGGGATGGGCTCTCTCCCTGCAGGCGCTCTCCTCAGGGATGTCGGTCCCCCGTCCCCCTCCCAGCCTGCTGCCCCATCACCCTGTGCAGGGACACCCCAGCCCCACTCACCCCTGGGCTCGCGGTCCCAAACTGGCACAAAACCTGCCCGAGTGCCACCTTTGCCATCCTTTGGCAGCTGGAGCCTGGCTGGCCTTGAGGTGCTGTGGAGGAGCTGGGAGCTGCCCTGAGTTCAGCTCTGCCCTGCGATGGAGGAAAGGGAGAGGAGCTGAGTCACGGTGGGATTTATCCCCCTCCTGGATCCCTCTTCCAGCTGTCAGCAGCCAGCTCAGCCTTGGAATGAGGTGGATGGCATAAAAACGTCCTGGGATGAGGGCAAACTAGAAGCAAATGCATGGGGTTATATAAACTTTTCCAAACCAAGCATTTATCACAAAGTTTCTAATTGGGAAAACAGGACAAGAAAAGCTGATGATTATTGTGAAATGAGCAGGGGTGGCCTAGAGGGAGTGGTTGGAGGAGGAGAGGAAATCCTATAAAAATTGGGTGAAAATTAGTAGGTGTTGGTGTGTGGAGACCTGGTGGAGGGATCAGGATGGTGGATGCTCAGCGGTGCCAGCGTTCTGGGTACCTGCTCCTCACCAACATCCTGCTTGTGGTTCAAGGCATGGAGACATGTGCCAGATAAAATCCCCCCCTCCAAACCTCAAAATACCAAATTGCTGCCACAAAGGCTTTCCCAAATGACGGTTTTATTCTTTTTCAATGATAAAATTTGGAATTCCCTCTCCTGCTCACGTGCTCCAGAAAGGCCTTGGGTAGGCAAGGGGAGCCCTGTGGTGGTGGGGAAACCGTGGCAGGTTTTGTGCAGTTAAACCCCCCCTGTCTCCCCTCCCCAAGCCAAACCCAGCGGGTGCCAGCGTGTGCCAGGGACACGCTCGGGTCTCACCTGCAGACTGCCGGCGCGGCATCGGCGCCAGAAGCGGCTCTCCCTCCCTCCATCTCCGTCCTGTGGGAAGCAGGAGGGATGCTGCGGACCGTGGTCTTCCTCGCCCACGCCGACACCCCGACCCGGTGATGCCGGATGTACCGGACGCGCACCTGAGCTCTTTGCACGGCCTTGCTTTGGAAATTAGGCGGGATAACGACGTCTCATCGCTCTTGTTTTGTATTTTATTTTTGTTTCTTCGCAAAAAGAAACTCGACCCAAGGAGCCGGGGTCTGCCCCACCGGGAGTGGCGCGGCAGGAGGGCCCAGCAGAGCAGCTCCAGAGACCCCGGCAAGGAGACGGCAGCAGAGACCCCCTGGCACTCGACGCTGTCGGTGCAGAGCAACCCTGAGGGGGGGAAAAAACCAAAAAACATTTTTGCTCATTGACTTCATGCCCTGACTCCCAAGTTCACACTTCTGCCTGGAAGCTGAGAGCCTGGAAATCACAAAATCCAAGGCACAAACGCTCTGGGTTACGTAGGTTTAGCTCTGCCTGGCGGGGAAGGCGCCAGTGCTGGGGCGCCGTTCCGGGCTGTGCCGAGCGGATCTGCAGCAGCGCGGCCGCAGGACTCGACCATCCCTGGGCTGGTGCCACGGGCAAGTACGGCTCGTGGGGAGGCGGGGATGCCCTGGGGCACACACGGCGTTGGCTTCACGTCGCAGTGGAAGGGGTTTGGGGGCTGTTTGTCGGGGTCTTTATTTTGTTGGGGGCTTGGGGTTATTTTATTATTATATTCTATTTTTTTTTTTGTCCGGGTCATTATCCTTTATTTCCCCCCAGACTGTAGTATCTGGTAAACTCCTCCTAATTTTCAAAAGACATCGAGAAGAATGACAATCTAAGAAACCAACACCCTCCTTTGTGCTTCTATAAATATGTTTCTGATCTAATTTTATTTCTCGTGCTCATCTGTACTGTTGACAGTTACAATTGTGTATAATTTTTTTTTTTTTTAATTTGGAATTTTTGCGTTGTATAGGGTTTAGTTTTAAAATATATATATATTTTCCATTTTTTAAAAAGGGGTGTTGCAAAAAAAAATTGCACGATTTAAATGACAATAGTTAAAATGCTGCAGTTTTTAGAGATGTGGAAGCAAAATGGAGCTTATTTATTCTCAAAGGCTATAAAGGTGTAAAATGCATGAAGAAAAAAAAAACATTTACAAAAAAAAAAAAGACAAAAAAAGTGTAACCTGAACAAAGTGTAGCGTTAAAGATTTTAAAGGATGACAACAACAAGAAAAAAAGAAAAAAACCAACAAAAAAACAGCTAATATATTGTGTTTGGGCTAGTTTGCTTTTGTTTTTAATTGTTCCTTTTTTGGAGAATGAAATACATTTGTGTATATTTTCATATAAGAAGTATGCACTGAGATGTTTCCAAACTGATATATTCCTTTCTAAGCGTGTGGTTGCTTACCAAAGTCTGTTTCTGATCTTTACCTTCTGAACTCTCTGTGGATCCTCCAGCCCGCACCCGACGCCGCGGCCGCCACAGGTAAGCCGGGCTGGGGGCAGCGGCATCGCCCCCCGCCCTGCCCTGCGCTGCCCGCGGGTGGCGGCGGTGCCGGGCCGAGCTGGGGGCCGGCAGCTGCCGGCCTGCGGGGGGCTGTGAGCCCCGGCCCGGGAAGGCTGGTCTTTCCCAGGGCTTGGCAGAGCTGTTTTTGGGGTGTTGGTGGCGGTGCCGGGGGGCAGGGGCAGTGAGGGGGGCACGGGGCTCTGCCGGGATGCTGCGGAGAGGAGGAGGATGGAAGGAGGTCGCAGGGTGTGGCTCAGGTGACGCTGCTGCCGGCAGCTGTAGGAGCAAGGATGGGGTGGGAGGTCACCTGCCCACCTCTGGAGGAGATTTGGGGACGGAGCAGGACCCTAAATGATGGTGAGAACCTAAAATAGTGGGAAGAGCTGCTGGGGCGCAGTGAGGATGGTGATGGATCGATGGGGATGGTGCCCGCTCCGGGGGCTGTGGAGAGGATCAGCTGGGATCAGGTGATCAGCGAAGGGACAGGGTGACCCCCTGCTCAGGGGGTTGTTTTGGGGGTAGCGAAGAGCCTGGCTGTGCTGCGTGTTTGGATGAGGGGGTTGGTGCTGAGGGGTGTCTGGCAGTGGGCTGTGGCTGTGTGAGGGGCACCCTGTGCCCCCACGGGGGTTGTGCTTGTGGCAGGGAGCCCCTCGGGGTCCCTTGGGAAGGGGTTTGTGGCTGCTCTGTGTTCGAGGCCACTGCCAGGGTTGGGGTCTGAGGGCAATGGAAGTGTTAAATCCAGAGTGGTGGCAATGGGCCACATGTGGGCCCGGGGGAACGCGGGGCGAAGGGGAAGAACGTGTTTCCTTTTCCTTCCCCTTTTTTTACTTCCCTCTTCCTCCTCAGAATCTCAGCAAACCAAGAGAAAAGCAGATTTACAAAAAGCCCCACCTTTTCCTTGAAAATTCCATCTCCTGCACTTTTTTTCTCCCCTTCTCCCCAACCCTTCAGGTGCAAATCGGGAAGTTTGTCACCAGTTCTGGGGGAAAGGCTGTGAACTTCTGCTGCCAGCCCAGAGCTCGGCTGGGGGTGAGGGGCACTTGGTGCTCTGGGGGTCCCCTCCACCCTCCTGGGGAGAGCATCCATCAGGTGGGGAAGGAGCCTCTTCCCAGCCACACCTTAGCTGTGCCATCCTGGATGCCACATCTTGCCTCCCGTCCCTCCAGCGGAGGGTACAATTTGGAGATGTTTGGGGAATTTTCACCAAAACTCATCCCCATCCACCATTCCCTGGGCTGCGGGGTAGTCTCTAACCGTGGGCTTCAGCTGAAGGTTTGCTCTGGTTTCCCTTTCCCATGTTCATCCTTTGATTCCCTTTGTTTTCCTCTATTTTTTCTCATTTCCTTTTTCTGTTTCTTTTTCTTTTCCACAAAAAAAACCCAACCAGACCCATAAACCAAGTATTATGTTTTCACTACCTCCATCCATCACCCTCCCTTGTCCAGTGCAGGAAGCCATGCTCGGGATGTAAGAGGGCCTTTCCCCCTTTATTTTTCCCTTTCCCCTGGTGATTTTACCTCCCTTCTGTCCCTCTGCCCCTCCTTTCTCTGGTCTCTCACCTGTAGTATTTTACCTGGCTACTGTAACTGTAAATAGCAAGTTTCAATCTGTTAGCAATGGTAACAGTACAGAAAACTGGTTTGGGGTTTTTTTTGTTGTATTGATATGAAATGAGATTATATTTTTGTCAGAGTATATTGTAATAATACTGACTTTGGACATGGCCGAGTTGTACAGCGATTTCTTGTTTAACCCTCTTGGCTCTTCCCGTGCACCCTCTCCCCGGGCCTCCCTGCTCCCCAGCTTTCCATGTCCCACACCTGGACCCTGCCAGGCTCCTGGACAGGAGCAGCCACTTGGCCATGGCTTCCAGGGCCGCTTTTCCGCAGGGTTCCCAACACGCCGGCGTGTCCCCCGTGGGTCCGCAGGGGCAGCAACACCAGGAGTGTCTTCTAGTGAGCCTTGGAAGTGGGGAGGTCCCTGGTGTGCAGGGGTGCTCTGGATCTCAGCCGCGTTCCAGGAATTGGGGACCCTGGAGCAGTGGACAGGGTCGTTGCAACTCCCCTCTTCTCCCCAGCGAGTGGAAACCTCGGGTATTTTCCAGTTTCTTCCTCCCGAGCTCCGTTCTCTGGAGCGATGCCTGTTTGGAGCGTGCTTTCCTTAAGCCAGAAGAGGGTGGTGTGACTCAGGCTGCGCCGGGATCGTCTCCAAACAGGCTGGGATGGTTTTCCGGGAATTGAGGATTTTACAACATCCCCCAGCCCGATCGTCACTGGGTGGGGACGGGCGGCTGCTGTTCCCCCCCAGCCCTGCATCCAGCGCAGGCCACGGGGACCCCCCAGCACCGTGCTGGGGGACAGTCAGGGATTTCTTCAGATGGCTTCTCAGAGCGAGATTTTCGTGCTGGTGCCGCTGAGGTGTAGAGGCCGGCCCAGCTCCTGGCTCTCCGAGTGTGAACCCACCCCAGAGCCGCAGGAGCCTCCTTTCCCCAGGGGAACGCGCTCTCGTCAGCCCGTGCTGGGATGCCACCGTGGGCTCCTGGCATCTGCAAGGCCGAGGGGCGAAGCAGCCCAGCTTGGGCCCTGGCTCCCCTTCTCCCCACGGCTCTTTCCAAGCGTTTGCGGGCGAATAGGATGCTGAATAGGATGCTGAAGAGGTGGGGACCATCGCGGCCGTACTGCTGCTCCCGCCTCCTGTGCCCCGGGGCCTCTGGGTCGGGTCCTCGTTCTCCCCCATCCCCTCTGCTCCCCTGGCCCCCCGTAGCTCAGTTAAGCAGGTAGGTGTTAGCAAACTCTGGGGTGTCTGCAAAAACCTTTGTAAAATAGAATAGACTCTTTAAATGATGCACTAAAAGAAAAAAAAATCATAAATGCCCCCCGTCAGCTTCTCTGTGTGATGGTTCGTTGGATGTCCCCGCTCAGCCCGTCTGTACCGGCACAGGCAGCTCTGCATCCTCCCCCCAGGGTGCTGCACAGGTAGAAATAAAACAGGACGTGCACTTCCCCCGAGGAGTTTTATTTATTGTTTTGAGAAGCAATTTAAAAGGAGAAAAAAAAAAAAAAAAAAAGAAACTCTATTTATAATATATATATATATTTTTAACCTCTTTTTTTTCCTGATGCTCCTCCACCCGTGTGTGTGGGTGTGTGTGTGTGTGTGCGAGTCAAGGGATTCGGCGCCCATGGGTGGCAGGTCGGGGCAGCCGTGGGGCAGCCGCGCCCGTCCCGCAGCCGGGGCACAGGACCAGGGCGTTCCCTGCCCCGTGTCCAGCTCCGGGCCGAGGCAGTGGGAGCCCAGCAGCAGCGGTGGGAGGGGAGGGAGGATTTCTGTCGAGAGCTTGTAATATTTTAACCGGGATCTTTGACTAATTCCATCTTTCTCTGGAGCGTTTGCACCCTCGGGGTCTGGCCTGACTGAGAACCTCCCGCGCCCTGGGGACGCCATCCCCCCTCCCTGTCCCCGTTCCCTCCCGTCCTTGCTCCCTTGACAATCAGTGGCTCCTTCCCAGGGACTGCAGCACGTGGTTGAGACGTCTATTTCGTTTTTTTCAATATTCCTTTTTTTGTGCTGTATGGTGATGCGTTATTGTATATTCCACAATAAGAAAAAAAATATATAAAAAAATGATGATAATAATAATAATTACCATGAGAAATTCTTATGAGTTTTGTTTGGAAACTCTTTCACTATATTTGTTGTAAAGAGGTTTACTATTAAAAAGAAAAAAAATACACGTTTCTGATAATTTTCCATGCCTCTGGCTCTTTCTTTCCTGCTCTCTGCATGGCAGGGTGCAGCAGGGTGTCCCTCTAGCTCCAGCACCAGGTCCTGGCAGGGTGGGGATGCTCTGGTGTCACCTGGTCTCTGCAGGTGGCTGCAGGTGATGCTGCTGTCCCCACTCCCACCTGGGCAGGAGCTCACCCGGGTGCACAGCAGTGGGACACACCTGGAGCAGCTGCAGGGATGCAGGAGCAGGGGTGACCCCGCTGTCCTGCACAGGGGTCACAATCTCCTGTCCCTGTCCCGTGTCTGTAAAGGATCCAGCCAGGCTGAGGAGCAGGACCCCCCTGGCTCGGTGGAGAGGCTGCCCCAAGGCAGAGGGAGGGCTGTCCTGGGATGCTCTCAGATGTCCTGGGATGCTCTCAGATGTCCTGGGATGCTCTTGGTGGAGGTGGTGATTCCCACCACCCAGTTTTTGGTGCCTCCCTGCAGTTCTTGGGCGGGGATGGACCCCCCAAGATCCCCCAAACATCCCATGCTGTGCCTCCCTACAGGTCAGGCACTGCCTTTCCTATCCAAAGCTTTTCCTGCTGGGGTTGGACCATCCCCTGATGCCTGAGGAGAACCACGTGGGCTTGGCTTGAGGCCGGGGCCTCGCTCCAGCTGGAGGTGGATTTCTGTGGGGATTCCAGCAAGTGTGACCTGAGGATGTGATTTTGGGGCAGGGTCCCTCTTGCACAGCCTCTCTGGGCACCTCTGGGTTCAGGATACGCCCGGGCACGCTGTGAGGCTGGTACCTGCAGAAAGGGCAGCAGGGCCTGCATCCTGGGACTCTCACCTCAAGTCCTGGATTCAGTTTTGGGTCCCTTGTGACAAGAAAGACCTTGAGGGGCTGGAGCGTGGCCAGAGAAGGGAATGGAGCTGGGAAGGGTCTGGAGCCCCAGCAGTGGCTGAGGGAGCTGGGAAAGGGGCTCAGCCTGGAGAAAAGGAAGCTCAGGGGGGACCTTGTGGCTCTGCACAAGTCCCTGACAGGAGGGGGCTCAGGGGGGGTCGGGCTCTGCTCCCAGGAAACAAGGACAGGACAAGAGAAAATGGCCTCAGGTTGTGCCAGGGGAGTTTTAGGTGAGATATTGGGAAAATTCCTTCATGGAGAGGGTGGTCAGGCACTGGCACAGACTTCCCAGTGGTGGTGTCACCATTCCTGAAAGGATTTAACACTGGATGTGGCATCTGAGGACTTGCATTAGTGATGGCCTGGGCAGTGCTGGGGGAAGAGTTTGACCCGATGACCTCAGAGGCCCCTTCCAGCCTTAAATATTCCATGTTTCTATGATTTCAACTTAACCAGGCCAAGAGGTTGCTCCCGGCAAAAATCCCCTTTTCACCCCAAACTGATGCAGGGGAGGGGCAGATCCCCTTCCCCACCCACCCCAGGGTTCAGCCCCGATGCTGAATTATTCCTTTAATGCTCTCAAAGCCAAGTCCCTCCCGATGCCCCCTGGTCCGGATCGGGGTGGGGGCGGGGTGGGGGTGGGCGCGGTTCACCGTAACGGCCGCCAGGTGGCGGCAGAGCGCAGCGCCCCGCGGCGCTGATTGACAGCTGTCAATCACAGCTGCCAATCAGCGCTGCCGGGGTGGCTGGAAATGGGGGCTCGGGGGCGTGCGAGGCTTTTGGGCCCTCCCGGGCCTGCAGCTGGGGCGGTTCGGGCCCCAGTGTCTCCATTTTTCACGGTCTCCGTCCTTCACTGTCTCATGGCTGCGTGGCTGGGCAGCTCCTCAGCCCGGCGGGAACTCCGTGCAAAGAGTAAAACCACAGAGATGTGCCTTGGGATGGGCCGGCCACGGGCACGGCAGCCCCGAGAGCCAACGCTGTGCTGGGCACGTCCACAGCAGCACGGGCAGCAGGTGAGGGGGGAATCCAACCCTCTGTTGGGCTCTGGAGAGACCCCCCTGCAGAGCTGCCTCCAGCTCTGGGGTCCCAGCACAGGAAGGATGAGGAGCTGCTGGAGCGAGTCCAGAGGAGGCCACGGAGGTGCTCCGAGGGCTCTGGAGCCCCTCTGCTCTGGAGACGGGCTGGGAGGGCTGGGGGTGTTCAGCCTTGAGAAGAAAAGGCTCTGGGGAGACCTCAGAGCCCCTTCCAGGGCCTAAAGGGGCTCTGGGCTTTGGACAAGGGCCTGGAGCAACAGGACAATGGGGAATGGCTTCCCACTGCCAGAAGGCAGGGATTGATGGGATATTGGGAAAGAATTCTTGACTGTGAGGGTGGGCAGGCCCTGGCACAGGGTGCCCAGAGAAGATGTGGCTGCCCCTGGATCCCTGGAAGTGTCCAAGGCCAGGTTGGACACTTGGGCTTGGAGCAGCTTGGGATCATGGAAGGTGTCCCTGCCCATGGCAGGGATGGGACAAGAAGAGCTTTATGTTCCCTCACAACCCAAACCATCCCCTGACTCTTTGCTGACCAAGACAATGACAGCAGCCTGCAAGATTTCCAACCTGTGTGAGTGAGGTGAGAACCTGGCCCACCCCTGGGTTTGGAGGAGCCCCAGGCTTGCCAGCACTGCCTGAGATTAATTTCCCAGTCATGGGAAAAGGTGGTTTGAAGAGTGGGATCAAAGCCATCCGTCTCGGAGGGGCTTCTCCTCGCAGGGCTTTGTATCAACGTGTTCTGCTGGCTGAATACCCCCCAGAACACTTCTGCTGAAAAGGCCATTTCCAGCAATTGGCTTTTTCCGAGCAGCAGGCTGGGAGCTGCAGGAGCCCCTTGGACAAAGCCCTCGCTCTTCCCTGGCCAACTGGAGCTGGGGATGGCAACACCGAGGGTTTATCAAAGGCACTTTTGGGAATGGTGGGTGATTCTGTTTGTCTTGCACTCCCTTTGTGCCGTGGGTGCTCTCTGGGAAGTGGCTCTGCTCGCCAGGGATGTGGCAGCCAGGGAAAAAGGAAGGAAAGAAAGAGAAAATCCTTTGCCCTGCTCACTCAGCTGTCAGCCTGGGAAAGACCTGGAGTTTTTCTCTCCTGTATTTCCAAGTTTCAGTAATGGTGGGAGCTGAAGTTTGGTTCCTCGCTATGTACGGGCTGACCCTTGGTTTGAGCCTCTTCCAGCTCCAGGACTAATCACTCTCTGCAGCCAGAAACTATTCTCTGTGTGGTCAAAGAATAGTAGAGAAAGAAAAAGAGTAGTAGAAGAATAGTGAAAGAGTAGTAAAAGAATAGTAAAAGCATAGTATAAGAATAGTAAAAGCATAGTATAAGAATAGTAAAAGAATAAAGCCCAAGTTTATATTTCTTATTTTTTTGGGATGTGGTTTTGGCTCAGGAGAAGGAACCTGGAGTCAGTAGTTTGCGGGAATAGAGGTAATTTCAATCTCTTTTTTACTGTATTTGATGTGAGGAGGACGCCTGGACAGCGCCTTTCCAGAGGGCACAGTTTGTATCTGTGGAACCACATGCTTTGCACTGGTGGTGCACTCACACCCTGAGACAGCCCAAAAGCTCCCGGCTGCTCCAGAGTGTTTATTTTACACCCACCCTACTCACACTTTGAAGTAGATTTAAGCAACAACAACAAAATTATAGACCCAGTATAAATCTTTAATCAGAACATGTTTCCCCCTCCAAGCCTGCACTGCTGTGCACAATCAGAACGCAAATCAAAAGAAAGCAGAGTAAATTATTCATTGGGAATCTATTCCTGCTTTCCCTGCATGGGAGACTCGGAGGCAGAGTTCGGGTGTGTGGCTGGCTCGGGACTGTGAATATTCACTCCAGGAAGTTGAGCTGCGGCCACAGTGCCGAGGGATGGGCAAGCTCCAGCTCCCGGGTTCTCTGTGCCATCCGGGGGGGTTGATCCGTGGCTGGGGTGACCCAAGGCTGGTGCCTCCCCCGGCCCTTCCGTTTCTCCCACCCAGCCCCTGGGACGACGCTGGTGTGGCCGCACCTCCCCAGCAGCAAAAAGTGACTGCACGGATTAACCCGCGGGGGAAATGAGTCCCCTGAGCCAATCCAGCCCCTCCCCATCCCTCCCTCACCTCGCATCGCACCCACCTACAGAGGCCATTTACGGAATGCCCAGCAGCCGCCGAGCCACACCTGCCCACCGAGCTGCTGTTTGCCACCGACAGGACACGGAGATGTAGGGGGGATTTAACGTTTAGGTGGAGTTACCAAAGCTGTTTGGAGAACGGGCTTTTGGAGATGGCAGCATTATTATTATTATTATTAT
>JACBWW010000107.1:644946-656788 GCA_020086605.1 Lanius collurio
CCCTCCTTTAATTTCTCCCTCTAATTCCATCTTGGCTCCCGTTCCTGCGCCCTCCGAGCGGGGGGCTGCGGCCCTGGCCCTCCCCTCCCTGTGGGTGCATGCGTGCTGAGGCGGGAGCAGGAGGGGGAAAGCAAGGTGGGAGCCACCATTTTAGGCAGCTGACGTGTAAAATGGCCGATTGCCTGTGCCCCGGCCCTCGCCATGCGGGCGGGAGCCTTCCGGCAGCGTCCATGGCGCGGGCCGGGCCCTGCTCACAGTGCCAGGGTGCCACGGCCTCACCGCCGGGCACCGAGGGGCCCATCCCGGCCTCGGCCATGGGCGTTCGGGAGTTCCCTTTTCCCGCCGCCGCTGGGGCGTCGCAGCCACGAAACCCCCCGGCCCCGCGCAAGGCACCAACCCGCGCCCCAAAATCAGCCTCTTTTCGTCTCATCTGCAGGTTTTGCTGTGGGAATGGCACCAAAGGCAGATCTATCATCTTTTTTTTCACTGTATTTTTTTAAAATTATTTTTCAAAATGCCCTCCGTGCCTCCTGGGGACATTGTGGGGGTTGAGGCTTGGCTGCAGAATTTTTTCCTCGATGCACTAGATGACGTTTCATTCTTTGTGTACTGTGATAATATTGGTGAAACAGCTGTTTAATTATTTTTTTTTCCCTCCTCCCCCTTTTGGACTAGAAAAATTCAATAGCCTCATTTTTTCTGTTGCTGAAAGCATTTCATGGCTGTTTAAGAAAGGGGAGAATAAATGTGAAACAAGAGTGACTTCCTCCCCTCCTGTGCACGATGGGCTGAGGCATGAGTGGCTTCCCCTGCTCCAGGTGATCTGTGGGCACAAAGTTATTGTGCTCAGATTAATCTGAGAGAGGGGAAAAATCTTCTCACACAACTGGTGGGGTGGGAAGTAATTAATTTTACTACAGCACTTGAAATATGTTGGGGTGTTTTATCTGAAGACCCATTGCAAGAGGTTTGTGGTTTAGGTGAAAATCTCGGTGTTCCATGAGGCCGTGTTTGTTGTTCTTTTTAATTTCTCCCCATCCCTCTGTTGCCATGAGACCTGGAAACTTAAAAGCCTAAATATGCTGAGTGAGTTTAACCCTGGTGTGACGGGAATTTTGAAAGCAGATTAAAACCAACTCAAAATTTATCCCTAGAAGAAAAATAAATCCCATTTTTTGCTTGTGGGCTGTTTCCGGAGCCCCAGACACGCCTGGCTGGGGGCAGCCCCATGGGGAATGTGGCTGGGCTTGGCTCTAGCCTGGTCCCTGGTGGGGTCTGTGAGGTGGGGAAGGACTGGGGAAGGGGTGACTGTCACCGCTGTAGCCCTTCAGCTGGAGCTGTGAAGGGTGTGCGGCCACGCGCTCCGCTCTGCCTGCCAAACGTGCTTAGTCAGGAATGGGAAATACTTCCCTAAAACTTGCAAAAATGCACTAAGGCTCTTAGCTCTTGGGCTAAGCTGCAGCTACTTAGTCCATTTCTCACTGCTTATATTTATAAACTTCAGTCCGTGCTGGGGGATTTTTTTTTGTTCCTTTTTCTGGTTCTTTCCCTGGGATGAGGCACAGGAATGGTCCAAAGCGGGGCTGGAAGGGCAGGATGGGTCTGGGCATTGCTGCTCTGTTCCCACCAGTGCCGCTCACGGGCTTTGCACCACTGCATTTGCACAGGATCAGATTGTCTCTGATTTCTCTAGTGTTAAGGGTGATTTATGGGACTAATGGACAGGAGAACAAGCTCTGTCTCTGGCCCTTCCTCGGTTAAGCCACGTCAGTTCTGCACTGGGTGTCTAAATCCAAGTGTAGCCTGTGAGTAGCCATATCTGGAGGCAGAATTGATATGGATGGAAAGTACATAAAGTGAATATTAATATATTATTAAAATATAAAACAATCCTGTAAGGATGCTCCAAATGGTCAGGGCTGCTCGGTTTTGGTATTTTCAGGCAGGGATGATCAGTGCTTGAGCTTTGCCACTTGGTTCCTACTGCACTGAGGGTGGCAGTCTCAGGGTGAGTCCCGACAGGCTCCTCCTTTGAGCCGAGACTCTCCTCAGAGAGGCTTTTTGTGGTGCTGGATCTCCCTGTCCTTGGTCACAGGGAGTGCTCAGGACAGCCAGGACAAATCCTCCTGGCCTCAGGGTGCTCTGGGCTTGGGTTTGGCTTTGGGCCTTGATGGAGCGGAAACCTGGAGAACGCAGCTCCCTAGAAGACAAAGAGAGAATAAAGAAGGCATTTTTTGAGTGAGATTTACAGGTTTTGGTTCTGATTGTAGTTTTTGAGTACTTGGCGTTTACTTTGCCACATGGCTGCAGTGAGATGCTGGCTGGCACCACACTTGGCAGGGGCAGGGAATGGTACAACGAGAGCTTTCCCCCATTTCAAATCCCCCCAGAGCAGACTCCAGCTCCTCTTGCTCCCTACAAGGCCCCATAGACTCATCTCAGGTTAGGAAACCAGCCCAGTTTCAAAGATGTGGATAGTTTTCCAGATGACTTCTCTCTTCCTTATTTCCCTTTCATGTCAGAAGGGTGGCTGTGATCTCCCTGCTCTGGTGTAATCCAGCCAGGGAACACGGGTCTGACATTTAATGTGTTCCCATCCTCTTTTCTCTCTCTTGCCAGGCTGGACATGGGTTCACCCTTCGTGATGCTCATTTTCTGGCTGACAAATCGTAGGTCTCTGGCCCTGGTGAGAGTTCACTGGGAATATCCTGGTAAGTGGATTTTTAAAAATCTTGAATTTTTTTTAGAAGACTTTCCCTAAGCTCTTACACTGGGTGTGGCACTGTCAGGCTGCCAGCATGGGCCAAGTGTCTCTGTAGCAAATTCTTGGAGACAAGTGAGAGCTCATGGTGATGATGTGGTGGGGAAAAAGAGGACCCAAAAATCTCCGTGGTCACCAGCACCTTCCTCGGTGACCACTTGGCCCAAAGTCTCAAACATCTGGATTTTGTTCTGTGTTTAACATCTGTTCTTGTGTGTTTGTTAACGAATTATCCCCAAGCCCTGGGAGAGGTGTCTGTCTCATCCACAGGAACAAAGGGCTCCTTTGGGCTTCTTTGGGCAGGGAGGTTGCCTGTTAAGTGGAAAGGGGGTAATAAAGGTGTTTCTATTGTGTTTGGTTTTAGCTCAGATTGGTTCATTATTACACCAACCCAGAAGTGGGGGTTGTATGGAAAACTCCACCCTCCAAAAGCCATGAGCTGTGAGGAGCTGCCAGCAGGACCTTGTCTTGAGGACCCTCAGCAGAAGCCCCTCACCACGGCTGACCCCACTGCAGCCTCCTCCTCTCCCTGCTCCTGCTGGCAAGCCCTGGCCTGGAGCGTGATGTGGATCCTGATTTACACCAGTGTCCATCCAGGCTGACCAGGGCTGCTGACCAGGGCTGCTGACCAGCACCAGGCCTCGGCATGGGGACACAGCACCAGCTCAGACATGGACAGGGTGCAGAGGACACCAGGACGTCCCCATCCTGCCCCTGCACATCGCCCTGTGGGCCACTCACTGGTGAGACTGGGGATGTGGTACCGCTATGGTGGGTCACACCGGGGCGTGGGGAAGCTGCATCCCCTGAGGGATGGGGATGGCAAGGTGGAGCCCACACCGGTGGGCAGCTGGCCTGAGGCAGAGGTGACGGGCAGGGGGAGAGGTGCTGGGAAGGGACAGTGTGTTTATTATCGAGGCGCAGCTGAAGCGGCTCCTTTGCCAGTGGTCAAGCCTGAATCACAAACTCTGCATTGTTTCCAAGTGTGTTCAGCACATTTCCCTTCTCCCCCTCCCTTTCCCTTTCCTCTCCTCTCGCCCTTGCACAAAGCTGTCATTGTGCCGGGGACTTGGTGATGGCAGCGTTGTTATTTGGTCAAAAAAAAAAAAAAAAAAAAAAAAAAAAAGAAAAAAAGAAAGAAGTGGGGAGGGGGGACCCAACAAGGTGAAGAGGTTTAAATCAGCTTAGCCCAAATGCCAATTAAAAACCAAAGAGGATTAGGCTTGTGATCAGCAGAATAGACAGTCATTGTACCCGGGAGGAGGTTCCCCCTCCCCAGGCCCGACGCGGTGGTGCCGCAGGTTTCGTTGGGACCGCGCTGCTCCCTCTGCAGAACAGAGCAGGGCAGGGGCTGCCCCTGAGCCCGAGGCTGGGCTGTGCACCCACCAGAGCATTCCACAGGGCAGAGACGGGTTCCTGGTGCAAAGAACGTTTCTTGCATTTCTTAAGGTTGTGCAAGGACTCGTCTCGCCTTGAGGTCAGCTGAGCAAGGAAAGGTTTCAACCTCTCTGCCAAGGGAAGGTCTGCCCTGAAATCGGTTCTTGGGCTGAGAGCATCCCTTGGTTGGGGGCTGGTGAAGGGTCCCTGGGGTGTCTGAGCAGACACTGTCCCCATCTTGCCAGACCCTCATGTGCAGCTCAGGTGCTTGTGCTGGCTGAGGGCTCTCTCCAGCCGCAGGACCCTTGGTCAGATCTCTGCTCCAAAGCAGCCAGCATACCACCTTTGGTCCCAGGCCGTGGTGGCAAAGTGCCAGGACCATCACACGAGTTCTCCTCCAGGCAGTGGATGTCCAGAGGTTAGTTCTGTGCTCTGTGGCCTGGAGATGTCATGTCAGTGCTCTCTGCCTGGTTTAGTCCTCTACGCTGCCCACTAACTTGCTGCTTCCATGGTTTGAAGCCTAAGGTTGCCAGAACCCGTGGTCCTTGTAGCCCCCTCACCTGTGAGAGGAACCCTGGGTGAGGTGTGTCTGGGTGCTTGCTTGGACTCAGAGTGGCGTGGCTCAGCCAGCTCTCTCCCAGTACGCCGGTAAACTGCCAAAACTGTGGGAACAGGAAGATGCTCTGTGCCATCGTGAGTCAGTCTGTGGCTGCGGCCGTTTCATTCCTTGCTCCACTGACAGAACAGTGAAGGCAAATCCCCTGCAGCCAAAATGGCTGCAATGGTGTGAAAAGGGTGTTGGCAGAGCAGGAATGTCCTGATGCCACACTGGCTACTTAAAACGTGTCCTCACTTAGGTAGAAAATGTAAGTCTAGACTAACTTTGAGGCTATTTTGTAAAGGAAAGTTGCCAAGTGTAGGTGGAGCTGGGCCAGGCAGGGAGTGGTTTAAGAGACATCAGCCACAAACTCAGGTGGAGCCTGAGCACCTCCATGTCTGAGTGGGGCAGAGCAGCCTGAGCCCCCCTCTCTTGTAGCCTGATGCTGCCTGGCTGTTGGGGGTGCAAAGGGACCCCCTGCACACACGTCCTGCCTCTTCTCAGTGTCTCTGCAAGGTGGATCCTCTCTGCTAATGGGGACCATCTCCTGGCTGAGGTGACCTTGGAGCTTGGTGGATCCCCCTGTCCTGCTTTGCACGGGAGCCCAGGGATGGCTCGATGCAGCCTGGTCCAGCTCCAACCATCTCCTGGAAGACACCGAGCTGAGACCTTGCTGCTGTCCCCTCTAGATGCAAAATGCTCCCGGCCTTGAGCCAGGGAGAGGAAGAAGGCAGTGAAAGGGCCTTTTCCCTCTAGAGCAGAAGAAGGAGAAAGCGTCCTGCTTGTGGACCAGCAGCTGCCAGTCTCGGATCCTGGGCACGGTCAGCACTAGCCAAGGGCCCACAGTGATGGTGCAACAGGCGGCTCTGGTGCCGAGGCGGTGGATGCTCAGGGAGGCAGAAAGCAGAAAAGCTGTGGAGCAAAGGAAATGTGCTTTGAGGGGACAGGGAGAGGGTGAAGGGGATGTTGTGGGCTGGGAGGTGCAATGCCCAGCCACCTCCCTCCTTCGGAGACCCCTCGTGCCGCTGTCCCCATGCCCGGGGATGCCCAGCGGCATCCAGCGAGCGCCCGGGCTGTGGGAGCGGGGGAGAGGGCAGGATCCGCTGCTTTTTGTTGCTGCCGTGTAATTTATGATATGAGAGAGAGCTATTGTCTGGACCCATCCTGTATTTTTCCGAGGGCTTTGCCTCTCTTCCCAGACCCCCGCTGTGCTCCCGCTACTGTACGGTTGCTATGGGGCTGCTCCCCGTGCCGCGGCTATGCGGGCAGTGCCGGGGAGGGCTGCCCGCCGCGGCCGGACCCATCTGGAGCCCCGAGCCCGCTCCGCGGCCCAGCCGCCCGGCGGCCCCGCTGACGTGCCGAGGGCCTGGGAATGGAGCTTTCGGCCCATCCAAGTTCACGGCCACCGGAGGCATTCAGCTGCCGGAGGGGCGGGGGGGGCAGCGGGATCTGGGGCGTTTGGCTCCATTCTGCCTTCCCTTTCAGCGCCGGCAGTGTCCTCGGTGCATACAGATCCCCCGTCCCTTTCTCCTCCTGACAAGTGCGCACATAAATAAATTACCCCACCGGGCGAGTGTGGAACAATCTGTCCCCTAAATTCTATTCATCGCCAGACAGGACTCATTATTCCCCCGATTAAAGCCGCTGGAGTAGCTTGCAAGGGTTACAGTTACTCTGTCAAACTGTAAATAAGACACTAAAAATAAAGGGCGCTGGCGAGAGAAGGGGGAAAGGGAAGCCAGACTAATGCCTGCTGCTAGGGAAACCGAATGAATCCCTAATGACGCCTGTGTACAAACTGCAAATAATGAAGGAAAAGTGACAAACAGACCTCGGCCAGGCTGTGGCGGGGTCTTCACTCTGTGATGGCAGTGGGGACCAACTCACCCCTTCCTCAGGGAGAGCCAGCAAGGAGCGGGACCCCCTTCCACACCCCTCTGAGCAGCGCATTTAAGCCCTTGTTCTTCACTTACAGGAAGGTTTAGGTCTTGCGGGTGAGTTTATTTTTCAGGCACAGAACCCACGTCTGCCTGAGCCCACATTTTGAGGTTGTAGGGAAAAGGTTTGCCACTTGTGGTCTCAGGGCAGCCCCCAAACTTTAGTTTGTGCTGAGCTGTTAGAACAGCTCAGAACTCTGACCTAGGACAGGGCTAGGACCAGGGAGGTTAAATCCATCCTTCTGGCCGGAGCCCTGAGGGACACAGCCCAGGCTCCTTCCCACCTGCAGCAGGTCATCACTCGTGGCTGAGATGAAGATGCAGGGTTCAGTCTCAGGCCTGAGCACTCTGCTCCTGGGTCTGCTCCTCGCTGCTGCCTGTGCCATGATAGATCACAGGGGAGGACATGTCCAGTCCTAGAAAGCCTCTCTGGATAAAATACGGATCCTTCCTGGCTGCTCTCTTGCCAGCCAGCAAAGATAGGGACATTCGCCTTGCAGCAGTTCCTTTTTCTCCTTTGATATCTTAGAACTGAAGAAATGAAAAAAATCAGCTTGTCGTGGGTGTTTCTCAGTTCCAGAGGGACTGACATGTGAGAGTTTTATTTCAGGTCCTGCTTGAACTATTCCCACCACCCGCAATGGGTGAAATGTTGGAATTCTCTGTGCTGCTTGGGAAATATTTTGATTCACAGCCCTCAAGCATGTAAAGGATGGAGCAAAACCAGCTCTGAGCTGTGCCCCTCCAGGTGGATTCTTGCTCTCCAAAGGAGAGCACCAAGCAGGGAAGGTCCTGGTAGGGCTGTGCAGTCCTTGGGACCCGGAGCATACGTGTGACCAGGCTGGACACTGAGCTCTCATCCCCCAGAGCTGTGTGGGTGTCTCAGTGCACTCCCATCCTCCCACGGAACCCAGCAGTGCCGGGGCCTTTCTGGAGCCTGATCTTCACCAAGGAAGGGCAGAGCCAGGAGCAGCAGCAAGGTGCCAATGCCTGCCCTGAGGCTGCAGTTCAGCACCCGCCTGTTCCCCCGCCAGCGGCAGAATCGAAAGGGGCCTCATGCAGGCAGAGGGTTTTTTAGAGACATGCTCTGCTTGGGGCTTCTACAAAGCTCAGACATCTTAAAAGGGATTTTTCAGGCCAGCCGAGCTAGTCTGGAGCCCAGTTGCATTTCCCAGTCAGGTCACACCCAGGCTTAGCAGATTTCTTTCCCTTCTGCCTTAGCGGAAACAAACCCTTTTCACCCACAGTTCCTGGCTGTGAGGCCTCATGACTCCAAAGCAGCATTCCTGGGACATTCCTGATGCCATGGTATGTGCAGAATTTCAAACAGAGGCACATCTCCATGTGCTCTCCCAGCTGGACTCTGTTATTTGGGAGAAACTCCAGGATGGAACAGGAGATTCATCACTGCCATTAGTAATGGTGGTGTTTGTGCAGCTCCCACAGACCCAGGTGGGTGTGTAGGTGCTGATGAAGGAAGAGCCATGTTCCTGTCCCTCCCCTGAAACATTTACCAGCTTAGCTGGAAAAGGAGCAATTTGAAAATTGTCTCATAACCAGCCAGATCTGAGCAAGCCAAACCCACACCTGGGTTGTCCTGGTGCTCCTCAGCCAGCATGGGCAGCTCTTTGCCATACCTGCTCCCTGGAGGTTGCCTTTAGAAGAGTTTTGGGCTTAGGGAACCTCATGGTATCCTGGGAGAGGGCTTTGGTCCCGTGGGGTTTGCTCCCTTGCCAGGAATGGCTTTGTTTGAAGGCTCAGGTGGTGGGAGCAGCATCAGGGCCAGGGATGCAGCTGAGAATACTCAAATCTTCTTGAGACCACACCAGGAATGGCAAAAAGCAACTTACTTGCCTTTCCCTGCCTGAACCTCTTAGGTCACATTTTCCAAGGTTTCTCTCAACCTGTAAAAAAGGGATTACTGCTACTTTTTAATGGAATCTGTAGTTCCCCTCCCTGTGAATCCCCCAGTGCCAGAAACTCAAGCTTTACTGTGATGTTTGAGGAGACTGGGGGTTGTTGGCCCTTGAGCAAAGCACATCCTGACCAGATTTGCCCCACGGCCACCTGGAGAGATGAGGATAATCAGGGACTCCTCCATTTTAAATATCTTCATACCTGTTCTGAGAAGATCCTGTGCCTCCTTTCATTTCCTCAGGACACCTGACTGTGCTTTTCCACCTGTCCCTGGATGTCATCTGGATGTGTCCATGAACCAGAAGCTGGCAGCTCGCTCTTGGACCTTCAGAGATGGCTCAGCAAGGTCCAAAGGGCCATGTTTCAGTCACCCCACTGTCAATTCCCTTCCCTTTTGAAGGATTAGAACGAGGCAAATGCCTTCAGTTTGGTTTAATCCTCAGTACCTGATTCTGCAGGAGTTTGCTGGCACACACGTAGAGCACACACATTTCAGTAATAGCCAGGTAACTCACAGGACTAAATCATTCTGGGTTTTTTTTCATTATAACCTCCTTTTAAAGCACGTTTAAATGCTTCCCCGCAGGCTCATGTGAGGGCTGTTAAGGGCTTCATTTGAATAAATAAGGGCACAGGCAGAGGAGGAACATGACCACGGCCCCTGGAAACCCAGAGCCAGGGATGGCAGCAGTGGGCTGGCGAGTGGCGAAGGGCCTCGATGTTATATATTCCATAAAGTAGAGTAATTAAGTATTACTAGTTTTGATGACTTCAAACAGAGTGACTCCAGGAAATAAGCCCCTTCTTTATAATTAGTGGGATTTCCTCTGCATCAAACGGAGAGATTGATTCTTTAATCTGCTCACATGCTTTTGATTTGGTCTTTCAGCTGCTTGTACCAACTGCTTCTACTCCCTGCTCTTGCCGATAAAACCTTGCAAAGGAGATTTTAGGAAGGCATGACCTGAGTTGAGGTCCAGGATTTTCTTTGTGTGTGGCTGTTTTGTGTATTCCTAATTTGCCAGAGATGATGATCATGATGATAACAATAATAAAAAATAACATAGACATGGGTCTTAAACATCCACCTATGTTTAGGTTAAATAATTGGTGTTTGGGGTTTTGGTTATTGTCTTCTCTTCTCAGCACACCTCTTAGCTCTGGGTTATGCTCTTTAACACCTGAAAAGGTAATTTTCACCTGTCTGCAGGTGAGCTGACCCAGGTGTGGCTCACTGCAAAATGCTGCTCTTGTAAGAGCACACACCTAACACCAGGGTCTGGCTGTCAGCATTCCAAGGGCTCCACTGAAGGAAAGGCTTGGTCTGTGCAGTGTCTTCAGGGTATTTCAGGTGCTGGACCTGAATTAGTACCAAACACAGGAACCTGGGGAGCTCTGTCTGAAATGAAACGGATTGTGGCTGCCCCATCCCTGGAAGTGTCCAAGGCCGGGCAGGGCAGGGCTTGGAGCACCCTGGCTCATGGCAGAGAGTGGAATGAAATGGGCTTTAAGGTCCCTTCCAATCCCAACCATTCCATGGTTCTATGAAAATCCCTGCAAATGTTGCTGTTTTCCAAATGAAGAGTTCAGGAGGGAGTGGGCACTTGCCCCCTGCAAGTGCAGGAAGGCAGCAGTGAGCAACCAGCTCCTTCCTGGGCATCTCCACGGGGTCAGTGGTGCTGCATCAGTCCTGTGGGAAATGTTCTGGGGTCTGTGCTGGTTCCAGGAATGGGCTAAACCTGCCAGGTGCTGCTCCCACCTCCAGAGCAGCTCAGATCTTGAATCATCCCAGCAAACAGCCCCCGGCTGGATTTTCTTCTGGCATGTGAGGTTCTTCTGGGACTGCTGAGGAGACGAAAAAGGGGGAAATTGGGACTATGCTGCTTTCCATCCCCTTTTGATCCCGTCGGAAATGTGCAGCATGGGCAGGAGAGATGCTTGTGGGCCTCGGGTGCATCCCAGAGGGTGAAAATGGGAGGGAAGTGGCTCTGTTTTGGCAGCTTTAGGGCAGGGACTGGCATCGGTCCCGGTGCGTCACCCACAAACAAGGTGGGAAGGGCACACGGGGCGTGCCCAGCCCTGTCCGGTGGCACCAGCCTGGAGGGGGGAGCCGTGGGGCGGGGATGGATCGTCCCGGGCTCACCTGGAGCCGGAGCAGGAGCGAGCAGTGGTTGGTATGCCCTGCACAAGCCTCCCCGCGTCTGGAGCGGTGTCGAACACAGATCGTATAATTAGGGACCCGGTGAATACGTAACTGTACATTATGCAAATAGTGATCAAAATCACTGTTTTCAGCAGAAATGCCTGAAGATCAAGACAGAAGCTTCATGCAACCTTAATTTAATCTGGTCCTGCAGGAGTGGGGAGGTCTGATGGATGACCCAACCTTGTGCCTGCCCGTGTTTAGCAAGGCTGGGGTGGGAGGCAGGGGGAGGAGTGCTGGAGCATGCTAAGCGAGGGGAAAATGGCACTGGAATCATGTTAGCAAACAGGGAAAAATGGCAGAAAGTGCTGATGTTTACAGTGATTTTATTTTTCTTTTAATTTCAGGTGAAGAACATAAGGCTGGAAGAATGGGAAAAATTAAAAAAAAAAAAAAGAAGAAAAGAAAGAAAAAGAGTCTCCAACCCCAGGAAATCTGTGTTAATTGCTTATGAATGTCTCTGTCTAAAAAATTATCGAATTGATGTTGTCGTGCTTTTTTTTGACAGCCTGTCTGTTACATTTTTTTAAAATATTCATGCACCGAAATCTAATTACTAGGCAAATTTAATGATAATGAAATGAAGGCACTTTAGCAGAAAGCACAGGGCCTTGTTAATGTTTTCTCAGCCTCTGTCTTGTTCATATTTTTAAAATTATTTTTTTTTACAACTGTCTTTCTTGCACATGAAAAAAAAAAAAGATTGCTGAAAATAAAACTCGGATTGCCGATAATGTTTGTGGTGGCTCTGTTTGTAATGATGGGGAATTTGCAAGGTGATTAAAGGTGTTTTGCAAAAATCAAATGAGCCTAACCTAATCAGATAAGGCAGATGAAATATTATTATTAGAGGGGTAACATTAAGAGCATGCCTGGAGGCTTTAACAAAGATGAAGTCTCTTGTGCACTGTGCGGGGCCAACAAGAGCCTTGCCATCCTCTGGGCCCCTCCAGCCCCTTCCCAGGGCACAGGACTTGTCTGTGCCCCCCCTGAGCCAGCCCTGGGTGGTTGGAGGATGCACGTGGAGGAAGGTTGTGGTTAATGGGGAG
>JACBWW010000107.1:661749-738144 GCA_020086605.1 Lanius collurio
ATGTGGCTGTGGAGCTCATGAGGGTTCAGAGAGGGGGGCGAGATGTGCTCCTGGATTGCTCCTGCATTTTTATCAGGGTCATGAGAGGAGAATTTGGCCCTCTTATTTATTTATTTTTTTAAGCTTAAGCCTCTGAAGAGAATGCTGCAGAGTTCCCAGGGGGTATGGGTTGGCAGAGGTCCCATGATACCCTCAAAAATATCCCCCCAAACAGAAATAACTCGGTAAAACAAAGCAACGGATTGTTCAGCCAACTAAAATTACCAGCATGTCAAATAAAATATGTACAGCATTAAAATAAAATTTGCATTGCAATAATGCTTTATTAAGCACATTAGGAGATTAAAAGAATCAACCCATTTGTTCCCATTCATGTTGCGTCAGGATTTGCATTTCTTTTTTCCCCACCTCCAGCTCGCCCCTCTCCCCTTGCTTGTTTGGCGAGTGATTTTCTCAACGAACCTTGCAAAGCTCTGCCCCGAAAGAAGGTGTGTGTGGATATGCCGAGGGGTTTTTAAATCAAAGCACTTGACTTGGTGGTGTTTGTCTGCATGAGTGTGCAGCAGAGGAGGGGTGCGATGGAGAAGAAAAGGTTTGTCTGCTTCCATTGCAGCTAAAATGGTTAATTAAGACAATAGAGGCTCTATAACAATCGGGGCCGGGGCTGTGAATGCTTGTCTAGACTCTATAGTTCAGCTGCAACTTCTCTGTCGGAATTTTAACTTGGCCCGGCTCATTTCCCCTCCCCTCTTTCCCCGCCTCTCAGCTCATGTCCATAAGTTCTCTTTTCTCTTTTGTTTGTTTTTTTTTGTCCTTAATCAATCTTTTGAGAGATCGGGGCCGGATTGACAGCGCTGCCTGTCTGAGGGCTTGTGTTTGCCACGGCGCTGCCTTCCCAGCGCCAGGACGGACCAGCATTGTCCGCGGAGCGCTCTGTGCCCGCCCGGCGCGGCTGGCACAGCCCTGGGGCTGAGCCCGGCTCGAGGGGCTCGGCCGAGGGGCAACCTGGCATAAAGGGCAGAGGTTTTATCTTCATTGCTGGAAGCCTTGGACAGGGCTGGGAAGGAGGTGGGCAGAGCCAGATGCTCCGTGTTACAGGGCCCTGGCACGGAGGCTGTTCCGGACCTTCGTTGTGTTTCTCTGGCTGCCCGGGTTGCTCTGAGCTGGGGCTGATCCTTCTCTGGGGCAGGCGGGTGAGGCTGGGGGAGGCCAAGAACTGCCACTGGCTCTGCTGGGCAAAGTGTGCCCTGCCAACGCAGCCACCTGGCTGCAGCTGCCCTGGAAGTGTGGACGTTGCAAGGAGCTGCTTTGGCCCCAGTAAACATCATCTGCCCCCAGCCAGGGCCACAGCTTCCCCCTGGGCTGTTAAAGCAGCTCTGAGAGGCCTCCAGGCCCTGAGGTGGGAGAGGTGGGGAGAGACCTCAAGTGGCACCCAGATTTTCTACTTCCAACGTTTTAAATCTGGCCTTTGGGAATTGCGTCAAAATTATCCTCAAAGCACCGAATAAAGGGCATGCCAGGACTTCAGCTTGCAGCAAAGGGATCTGGTAAAATGTTTGGGCTCCATAAACCTGAGATCAGCCTAAAGCCTTCATCCCCAGAGGAGGAGAGGGGTGGCTCTGAGTTGGAGCAGCTCCCCCAAAGCCCAGGGATGTTCCCCAGAGGGGCAGTGTGGGCACTGCTGTGGGGGTCTCTCGGGGTGTCCCCCAGCCATGCCATGTCAGGGCTTCTCCATTTTGCCACATATGGGGCCTCAAACCTTTCTGTTCCCCAGGGAGAGGCTCCTGTGGGGCTGGAGAAGGCTGCCTGGTGTCTAGGTGGCTTTAAAGGCAGCCTGAAGTGGCTGCACTCAGATAATGGCATGCACAGCGGGAGGGAACCTCTCTGGAGGAGGACGCGGGGATGCAGCCACACGCTTGAAATATGGACGAGATTATTCCAACTGCATACATGCAAATGAGGCCCGTCTGCAGACAGGAGAGACAAAAGGTCATTAGCTTCCCATGTAGAACCCTTCGTGCAGGGCCTAATTTACTGTCTTCCTCACCCTTTTCTACAGATCTTGCATTTTTAGACTTAAAACAGTGATATTTTGGCAGGTTTGATGGGTGTTGAGCAACTCGGGGTTTATTAGATATTGTGGTGTGTGCAGCGAGTGGGAGGGACGTGCAGGAGTTCAGCTTTTCCTCAAAAGCAGATGTTTGAGGCTTGTTTCATACTGCTGGCTGGCTTATGAATTGAGGTGCAATTCAGGGCCTCCTGAAAGATGAGATTCCCCAGGTTTTCCCCCAGAAGCACAAATGTCTGCCTGCCCCAAAGCTTGCTATCAGCTCTTGTGGAATTTTTGACCCCCCACATGATGATTTTTTAGGTGAAGCTGGTGGAGGGGGAATTCTGTGGCCACCCCTGTGGAGCTGTCGTGGCTGCTGGATCTGAATGAGCTGGAAGCATCCTTGGGGCACCCAGGTGTCCCCACAGCACCCATCCCTCCTCTGGGTGAGTGGCACTGGCTGCCTGTTGTCACAGAATCGTGGCTGAGCCTCACCCAGACCCAGAGCATCAGGACATCCTGCCCGGGGCTGGGCAGAGGTGGCTGCCCCTGCTGCCCTTTCCCTGGGCAATTTGGGAAGAGTCCGACGTTTCAGAGGCTCCTTTGCAAACCCCTCCAGGTGCTGGTGGGACACTCGGGTGGATCCAGCCCCGTCTGCCCCAGCAATGCTTGCACAGGGAGCTTCCCTCGATGCTTTTGGGGCTTCTGCCTGAGTTTTGAGCACTGAGGTAACGAGAAGACTGACAGGATTTCCCTGCGCACCCTTAAACATTGAATTTTGGCCACTCTGCTCGCCGTGAAGGTCGTGTGGGCAGGTGACAGTAGTGGGGGAGGTTGGGGTGAGGAGGGTGTGGGCAGGATGGGGGGTTCAGCGGTGTGGTTGGGCTGGCAGAGGCGCTCCGGGTGTGGGACCCCCGGGGCCGCCCCGGGGTGCGGGACTGCGGGTGCCGATGGCCCGAGCGGAGCGGCTGCCGCCAGCCCTGCCTCCCCCAGCCCGGGATTGAGAGTTTATTCACGCACTAATCAAAGTGACATGATGGTCGTGGCAGACTAAAGCCATTCACTCCCCGAGCTGGCGAGGTCGGGAGGTCGCCCAAGTTCACAAGAATGGGGCTTTTGTGATGCAGATCGGCAGAGAGCGGCCAGACGAGCGTGGCAGGGTCCCCCCACAGTGACGTGGAGCGGGGCCGGTGTGCCGGCATGGGCCCGGCTGGGGGCTCCTGTGGCCCGGGCTCTGCCCTGTGCCGGCCCACGGCGTGGGTGCCGCCGGGCGAGTGCTCCTGCGGCACAAGGACCAGGTTAACAAACCACTGGGGACTCGTGTCCTGGCAGCGAGGCTGGCCATGGCGTGGGCCCTTGGCTCTCCCTGCCCACGTGGGGGGCTGAAGCGGGGGGCATCTTTGAGTCTCTTTTCCCAGCGCTGCTGCACCCGTGTGAGCTTGGCCCAGGCGATTCCTGCAGTCCTGGGGCCGCTGCTGGCATCTGCGGGGCTCTGTGGGGCTACCTGGAACCTCTTTCCACCTTGAGCCCCCCAGGGTGTCTGTGGGGATCAGCTGGGCTGTCGGAAGCAAGCAAAGCCCGTGCTGTGCTCCTGAGGACCCAGCCCTGGACCTGCTGCGTGTGGCAGGGGAGGGATGGGGATGGAAGGCTCATTCCTGAGCTGAGAAACTGCCTTCCTGCCCCGGCCTCTGAGCATCCCCTCCATGCACAGCCTCCCCTCCCTCTGCTCATGCACCGCCTGTGCAGGGCCATTTGGTAGCTTTACAGATGTGATGACAATTTTGCACCTCTAAAGCTAAGCAAACCCCCAACCCAATTTTTATAATTGGCTCTTGACCAAAATGAGAGTTTCTTTGAGGGTGTTTTGAACAAAGCGCGCTGATGGAAGGGGCACCCCGAGCCACAAAAGGGCTTGGCTTTGATCCTTTCTGCTTTTATTGTCAGTGGAGGTAAAATAAATGGTTTAAAAATTAAATTGGTGCAAGGGTTTTTTTAAATTTAAGCAATACTTTCACGGCAGATTTGAGGCAGCGACTGAGCTCAGGCACCTCTGTGGGCGCTGGCGTAAGCAATGAGGAGTGAGGTCAGTTTGGGGTTGAGGACTGCTCTGGCTAAAAACAAAAGCTAATCAATTTGAGCAAAACTGATTCCTTTTTGCTGGAATGGAAAGCCTTGGGAGGAATTATCCAACAAAATTAAATCCTCAGGGTAGGGGGTGAGGGTGGAATGGGACATGACGACACTGGAGGGGAATTTGTTAAAAAACATGAGCAAATTCTGAAAGAAACAGGGGGGTTTTCCTTTTCTGGAAGGGAAAACTCAGGTTATAACCCCGAAGTGCTGGGTTTGGACTAACACAGTTGGACTTTTGACTTGTTGGTGTGAACGTGGAGTTCACTGGGTCTTTGCTGTGGTGGAACAAGGGCTCGGTTGTGCAGGGCAGGCTGAAGGTCTACCTCGGATGCTGCTGCAGGATCTCTGCTGGCCGCCCTGATAGAGAGATACGGGCAGTGGCAGGGCATGAAATCTGCTTGAATTGGTGACTCCCAGCTCGCGCCGGCCGATGTGCCTGAAATGACTAAATTGTCTCTGAGCTGCCCCGAGTCCCCCTGGCTGGGGAGGGCGGGCAGAGCTGCTCTGCACAGCTCCGAGACGCTTTGGAGCCAGGGCCTTGCCTGTGTTGAGGGGGTGAGGCTCGCTCAGCAGTTGGGGAAAATTGAGTTTATTCCTCTTCAAATTGTGCCTCACATATAATTCTGTCTATATTTGTGGTGTATTCCGTGGCGTTATTGCTGCTGTTCAAGCTGGAGACTTCCTGTCCAGCCTGGTTCTGTAGGGACAGGGATGTGCGTGCCCAAATCTGTCTCTGCCTCCCAAAAACCCCTGTTGGGACCCATTGGCTGCAGCTCCATCTCTATCCCATGGCTGTCTGCAGCGCTGGGGAGGAATGACAGAGAGGAGCAGGCTGGAGGAGTAAGGAGGGATTTACTCCCACATTTTCTCATGTCTGCTTTTTAAAATTATTCTGAGGAGCCTTTTGGTGCTTCCTCGGTGGTGTTTGGGGAGATGGAGGATGAGGAGGCCTGGTGGTGAGAGCTGGTGGGGTGGGGTGGTCCTTCCCAGGGCTGTGCCATGCCTGGGGAGGGGGGGATGCAACTGCAAACACGAAAGGAAGCGGAGAGGGACCATCTCCCTCGGACAGAGAAAGCGAAGGCAGAGGCACAAAGGGGTGGGCTTTCTTCTCTTTTTTTCCCTGGTGGAATACAATGTGATGAATTCAGCGCGAGGGCCAGCGCCACCCTTTAATATACTTTCAGCTGAACAGGGGTTTCTATGGCAGCCGGGAGAACCAGGCGAGCCCTGAAAAGCTGTTTGTGCAGAGCTGTGCCAATGGCATTTGTGGTGAGGGGCACCGGTGCCAGACGGGTAACGCTGCACAGCCACTCATCACGCGCTGACAGCCCCCAGTCCCCCACCGCCACCCCAACGTTTCTGGGGTTTTAATGCCCTCAGACAAAAGGGGTGGCAGCTTCAGCCCAGGATGTGCCTGGCATCAGCCCGGCACCGGTGCCTGCGCCATTGTAGCGACGAAAAATCTGCCAGGGGAGCAGGAGGCAGCGCTACCCCCAGGCAGGTGCTGGAGAGCGGGATGGAGAGGAGGAGCAGGGCACGGTGTCTGCCAGGGCTTGGCCACCCCTCCAGTTCTGTCCTGTTTGGTTCTCTGGGGCCGGAAGGGCTCTCCCAAAGCAGGACCAGCTGAAAGGGCTGCTGTGGGTGGTTTCTCCATGGCTTACCCTGGGTCTGCCGGGTACCGAGGGTGTGCAGAGCGGTCAGCAGGGAGGACCGAGCACCTCCTTGTCCCCACTGCTTTCTCCTGGCAGGATCTGAGAAAGTGGTGATGGTGGCACTTTGGGTGGAAGGGAGGGGGAGCCCCAGCTCTGTCCTCGGGGATGCAGCAGCCTGAGCACAGCTCCTGATCACCCAGCTTGGCACAATTTGCCATAGATCTCCAACATCTTGCAGCATCCTCCTTCAAGGGAGTAGCTGGAGCAGGCCCTGCTCAGCTGCTGCCTCTCCAGCAGCTGCAGGTTGAGTCTCTGCTCCACCTCAGCCAGGAGCACTTTCCTTTTCTCCAAAGTTTGCTATTTCCTCAGCAGCTCCCCGGGCTGAAGGTTTGGAGTTCGTGCTCCCCGACACAGCCAGAGACAGAAATGCTGCTCTTGGGGTGAGCCCCGGGCTGGTTTTGGGGGAGCGACTGAGGGCTGCTCCTGCTGAAGGGAGGGGGTTTGGTGCAGCCCCCACGATCTTGCATCGTCCACAAGTGGTTCCAGATGGACCCTTCCCTCATCTCAGGGGACCTTCTCGTGCTCGTCCTCACCAAAAGCTCCCTCTTCCTCACCACAAAAATGTTCTCCAACTTGCTCCTTTCCCGTGGGCATTTCCATCTCTAATCTTTGTTTGTTGTTGAGAAAACATTTTGAATGAGATTTTTTCCTGAGCTGGGTTCCTATAGATTCAGGGCTGATCTCATTAAGACAGCCGGAAGGGGAAGAGGATGTTTTAAATTCATTGGCAATACTTGAAGTTTTTCTTCCCTTCTCCTTCTCCCTTTCTTCCACTTCTGAGGAAGAACAAGAGATGAAACTTCAATGTTTTTCTCAGAGTGAAATTGCAAAGTAAATTACTTTAGACTCTATAATGTGAAATATTAAAATGAAAAGTGATTTTTTTCAACAAGCTCAGTGTTCCTTCTTGAAAAGCCCAAAGCAAAATGTGTTGATCTCGTTTCAGTGCTTCTCCTCTCACAATTTCTCTTTCAAAACAAGCTCTTTGTAGGAAAGCACTGTGTTTAGGCATGACATCTTGCTTTTGATGAATTGTCATTTTCCATCAGAAAAATGTCCAGCCAGCTCCACCCACAGAGCCGTTCCCTGGTGATGTCCCCAACAGCTTCAGTTTGTGCACCACTGGAGAGGGGAGCTCCTCAGTCCCCTGGGAAGGATGGAAGGATTGCTGCCATCCCTGCTCCAGTCTGGAGCTGGATTTCCCAGCTGACACCAGCAAAAGCCAGGGTAGTGCTGGGCCAGTTTTGGGTGCTGGGGTTTGGCCAGGTTCGAGCTGTTTGTTTGCAAACCCAGATATTTTCACCTCTGAGCTCCAGGCTGTCCCTTCGCACTTCTCCATCCCCCTGGAGCAGCCTGGAACTCTCAGCTCCCCCCAGGGGTGCAGGATACGATGCTTCCCCCGTGCATCTATCAGGGTCTGGGGAAGAGCTGAGCACTCCAGGCTCAGGAAGGTGATTCCTGAAGGTTTTTGTGCTCATCCTCCAACGGCAACTGAAGTTACCCAGGTCACCCAAAGAACTACTCCCTGGTGTCCCCACTGTGGCCTGAGAGCCCAGCAGTGCTCCAGGGTTTGGGGTGAAAGGGATGGGATGAGGCTGCCCCCATTTCCTGCCTGTCTGGGCACCTTTGGGCACGTAAAGAGTGCAGAGAAGGCTCATTTTCTGCCTCAGCAGGAGATGGCCTGGTGAGGTGTGTCCTCTTCCAGCCGTCTGAAAGAACCCAGGCCAAAACTGGACATGGAGGAGGTAAAAGTTGCAAATAAATCACCTCCAGAAACCAAGGAGCAGCTCTCAGGAGGAAGGCCCAGGACTCTTTCAGTTCTTCTTGCCAAACACTTGACTCAGTGCATGGACAGGATTATTTTTTAAACGCATAATTGTCTGGTTTTTCCCCTGAAAAATCAGGTGGGAAACAGCTCAGGCTGCACCTTCCTGTGCCCCAGCACTTGAGCCCTTTGGCTGCCAACAAGAGGTTAATGATAAAAGTGGGGAGCAGAGCAGCAGTGGTGGCTTTGTCCCGTCGGGGAGGGTGAGGCCGCTTCTCCTGTGCTCCACAATTTCCCCGCCCTGCCCGTGCTGGGCTCCCCCACGTTGGGTTCCCTCTTTGGGGGCCGGGAAGGCGACGCCGCTGCCCAGAGCGTCAGGCAGGGCTGGAGGTGGCTCCGGGAGCCTCTGCTGGCACTGGCCCTGGAACTGCAGTGCAGCCCCGCATCCGCCCCGAGAGGAGTCACGGCAAAGGAGGAAAACCCCCATGCCAGGAGCAAAGAGATCCCAAATGCCAGGCTGGTGTGGCAGCGGGCCAGGCTGGCAGGGATGGGCAGACGCAGGGCCATGGGGCAGGATGGGCAGAGACGCTGCCAGGGCAGCGATGGGCTGGGCAACAGATCCTGCCCTTGCTGGGTCTGCTCTGCTCTCACCACTCCTGGGCTGCTGTGAGACAATTTAAAGGGTTAACATTTTCACTATTTTAACGCTTAAAATCTTGGTGAATGGTTCAAAGCAGGATTTGCTGGCAGGGTGGGTGCAGGGTGGGGACGTTGCTGCTCTGAGAGCGGCACTGCCGGGGCGGGGGCTGCAGGTCCTGTCCCTCCCTGTCCCTTTGCTCCATCAGCCGCAACCCCCCCGAGCTGCTCCTTCCCCTCCTCCCTGGGCAGGGTCGCTCGGGAGCTTCAGAGGGTGGGCAGTGTCACGGGTCTGACCTGCCTGAGGGATTGTCAGTAAGGACTCAAATACTTCTGAATTTTTAATGGTTGGATTGATTTTAAAAGTCTTTTCCAACGTAAAGGATTCTATAAAATACATTTCTTTCCCTTGTTCTGGCTGCATTAGTGAGGAGGGAGGACTGTGCTGCACAGAGAGCAGTTATGGCTGTGGGAGAGCTGGTTTGGGAATATTGTTGGAATTACTGAAATAAGTTATTCCAAGTGAGGCAGGAGATCCCTGCCTTCACCTGCAAAAAAAAAAAAAAAAAGGGAAAAAAAGTGGCATGGAGGAGAAAGGGGGATGTCAGTGAAATTTTTAAATGGAATTCTGTTAAACTTTTATCAAGAAAAAATCAATAGTTTCTTGTATTTAAACTAGAAAAAAACTCTGTGAATAAACCAGATTTTTTTTTTTGTTATGTAATATCCACACAGTCCTAGCTAACATTTGGCACAAATACAGCAAAAACACCACCAAAGAAAATGTTGAAAATATTTGACCAGATCTAGATATGGCGAATTGTTATGCAATTCCCTGTGCTCTGTAGGTAGGATAATTTAAAAAAATTAATGTTTAGATGTGATGAAGTATTAATAAATCTTTGAGTTAAGCATCAGAGAGTTCAGCTGGTCTTGAGGCTGAAAATTGTGGCACAGAGCAGCGATGCCTTTTCGTGATAGCCCCGGATCTGCAGCGTGTGCTGCTGCCACGGCTCTGATACCGGGTGACCCCTCCTAAATATCCTATTCCAGCCTAAATGAGAAAAAACATTTATTAAGGCAAAAATTACCCATCTCCCCTAAATGAAAACAAATCCCTTTCCAACTGTGCTGGCATTTTTAAAGGGAATATTTGTCAGCGGCTCAACGTTGTATTAATGGCGTGGGGGGGTGGGGGTGGGATGTGGCGATTCAACTGTGAAGAGAGTGTTTATTTTCCATTTATTTTCTGGACATTAATGGCACTAAAACGCAGGGCACTCCTGCCACCGGGCTGGGAGACAAAAGGCTGGTTTGTGGCAGGTACAGCAAGTCGGGACAGGAAAGGGAGCCAGGGCTGGAACCACCGCGGGCATCGCCCTGCGAATGAGCTGGGTACCTCCGGAGGTGAAATCCCAAATCCCGCCCCGCAGCCTCCATGCCGGGCTCGTGGATCAGCTCAGGCGAGAGACAGACACATAAATAGATTTGGAGCCTCCTTTTTAGGCTGTTTGTGTGGGGGGTTGTCGCATCCTGCGCCTGCTCCTCTCCTCCGAAACCTGTTCTGGGCGAGTGCTTTGTTAATTGGAACAATCTTATTTAAAGGAAGATGAATTAAAAAAAAATAAAAAAAAATCAGCAGCCAGCTGCCCCCACCGACCCCCCCAGTAATTGTCATCGCTCTGGCGCTGCCTGGCAGCTGCTGCCCTCTTTTCTTGGCGCTGCGTGCCAGGGCGCCGGCTTTCTGCTGTCACTGGGAAACACTGGTGGGTTCAGTGGGAAGGGAATGGGTTCACTGGGGTTTCAGGGTGGCACCTGCATCCCATTGCCCCCTTCATCGGGCTTTTGGGATCTTCCAAGGGTGGTTAGTGGAGGCTGCCCTGTTTTTTGGAGGGGACCTTGCTCCAGGGGCCTGTGCCATCGAGGGAGGGCGGATGCAGGGATGCTCCCTGCCCTGCTGGTGCCCAGGGCTGGGCACTCACCTGCCTGCCAGGCTGGCTTGGCTCAGGGACACCCTCAAGGAGGTGACCCCATGTCCCTGCCTGGTGGTGGCAGAGCTGAGGGAGGACAGATGTGGATGGGCCCTGGGATTTGGGGATCACCACTCAATCCTCCAACGTCCTGCCCCGTGCCCTTCCCTCAGCTGAGCATTGGGAACCTCATGGGAATTCCCACCTGAGTCCCAGGCCACGGCCAGGGGGGTCTGTGAGCCAGGCCTGGGCAGGTCAGTGGGCTGAGCATGGAGAAGGAGGCTCCTCCAAACTCCCTGCCCGTGTGTGTCACCTTCCCTGAGGATGTGGGGTCACGGCTGCTGCCCTGTCCCCTCTCCTGGCCCTGTCCCCTCTCCTCGCCCTGTCCCCTCTCCTCACCCTGTCCCTGCTCGCAGAAGTTCAATGGATCAGCGATCTGAGGAGCCCCTGGGTGCTAAACCCCACAACTGCTGCTGAACAGGAGCTCTGCAGGGAGGGGGGAGCCTCTGGAGAAGGTTAAACCGACCCCAAGGAGATATCCAGCCATGCACCAGCCTGGTCAGAGCTGAGTGTGGTGTAAATTCTCATTTTGGCTTTATCCAGTCCCAAGACGAGGTTTTGGGGCTGCCTCCCACCAGTCCTACCGAGCTGCTGCAGGCAGACAAATCAGAATCTCGATCTCTTCATGGTCACCTCCCTACCCTGCCATGCCAGAGCCAGGGCAGGCACATTTATCCCAAATACCTCACTGCTTAACGTCTCTGGCACTAAAATTGCTGGTTTTGTCCGTGTCACCTGCAAAGAGGGAAAGGATCAGGCCTGGGCTGCTCCTACAGCTGAAGGTGATGCCGTAGAGAAAGGCTGAATCCAAGTTAGCAGGGGTAGAAAGAAATAAAATCCCTGTTATCTCAAATTATTTATAAATGATTAAAGGACATTTATGTGTGACTTCATCCTCTTCCAAATAAGAACAGATTTTTATTTCCTTTCCAAGGGGGAATTAGGAAGAAAAGGGGTCCAGTGCACAGCAAACGAGGACCAGTCCCAAGAGGACAACACCGGGGCTGGCTGTTCCCTGCTCTCACAGGGAAATCTCCTTCCCCGGGGTTTTCCTCACCGGAGGGCGGCTGACACGCACTGTCCTGGGGGCTGCACAGAGCCTGGCAGCCTCCTCCCAAATCCCCTCCTGTTTGAGATGCAGCACCTACAGAGAAGGAAGAGAGGGTTCAGGCTGAGGCAGGGAGTTTGTGTGCTTCAGTCCAGGCTTTTTTAAAAATTATTTTTAGGGGAAAATGTGGGGCTGGCTTTGGGGGGCAGTAGTGACCCCTCAGCTGAGCTCTGCTCACAGCAATGCTTGGCTTTGAAAGCAACTTCTGGGTTTTTTTCAGCTTAAAAAAAAGTTTAAACTTTCTAAAGGAAACATTCAAATCCACATTTAAATTCCTAGAAGTTTTGGTGATGTTTCCTTTCTGGTGCTCCCCTAAGTGACACACGCTGATTTTTCAGTTTTTCTTATTTTGAAAGCAAATATTCACTGCCATTTACATGAGGTCTGAGACTTCTCTGGAGTAAAACAGCCCTGCTGGGAGGGTGCTCTCCCCATCCCAGAGCTGGGAAATCCCTGGCATTGCAGGACCTGGAATAGCTAATTTAGTTTTTTCCCCTCTCTAAAATCTGTGCTTTGGTGACGGTAGGAGATGGGTTTAGACTGAAGCAGGGAGAGGGAATAGAGGGCAAAGAGCCTTTGCAGAGCTTGCAAAGGCTCCTGGAGAGCCACGGGGCTGGAAAAGCCAGGGGGCCGGGGGGATGCCGGAGGCACCGTGGGCAGTGCGGGGGCACCTCCTGTCGCTGCTGAGGGGACAGTTCTGCCACAAAACTTCCATTTCTGCTCTTTGCAAGAGAAGAGCGAAAACAGGACGGTCCCGGCTCCTCCTGGGGAAGCAGCAGCAGCAAACCCCAGCAATTTCTGCATTAATGAAGGTGTTTTGTACCCTGGAACATGCTGGGTTTTGGTTAAAGGTGAAAAATGGTTGGCTCAAGGTGAATTGCACAAGTCAGGGAGGAATTTGAAATCCTCTGCCTTGAGTTTAGGGAGCACCAGTGTCCAGCCCAGCAGGCACAGCCCTCACTTGCTCCTGGGATAGGTTATGCTGTGGAGCAGCAACTTTTTATCAAATATAGTAATTATTTATATTGATATAGAACGACCTAGTTGATGCCATGTTTTCAATAAGTCTAATCAAATAGTGACTGAATATATCAGCAGGCAAAAAGGACAGATTTGAAGTTTTTTGTGAAAATAAAATAAAAACAATCGAGGTGCAGTGTTTTCTAACAGAACTGTCTTGTTAAAAACATACATAAAGTAGTAATAATACCAATAATAATACCAATAATAATAATAATAATAATAATAATAATAATATTTTTACAGCTCAGATTTAATCCCTATGATTATAAATATAGGACCTCTGTTAAAAAAATAAGAGTAAAATTAAAATCAAGGTAGTTCATATTAGAGGATCAAATGGAAAGCTTAAACTACACAAATGATTTATTATTTCCCGAGATTTCCAGCTGTAACTTGACAAACTGATTATTCCCAAGAAGAATGTATTTAATTTTATTATTTTATTTTTTAGACTCCAAGTTTTTGGGGGCTGCAGTTCGGACTCAGCCTCGTGTGTGATGGATGGAGCCGGGGCAGGAGGCACCGCCGGGACCCGGCACCGCTCCGGCTCCGGGGCAGGGGCGCAGATCGGGGGGGCTGCGGGTTTGGGGACACTTCGGGAGCTGCTGCTGCTTCTCCCGCCCGGTGCTCCCCGCTCTGGTGTGGTTTGGGCAATCGCTGAAATCCTCGTGTTTGTAGGGTTTATAAAAAACAAACAAACAAACGAACGAACAAAAACCCCAAAAAACCCAATTACAACAAAAAAGGAGACCCATTTTCCATCTCCCATCCCTTCAAACCTCTTTTTTGTTGCGTGGTGTTTTTTCTTGCTGTTCCCCCAGCGCTTCTGTCCCCAGAAGCGATGGGGACCTGTGGGATGAGGGGCCCCGACGGGACTCTCCGTGCAGGGATTTCTCCAGGAGTTGCTGCAAACCAGCCCCGTCCCCGGGTTTGCTCAGTCCAAACCAAACAAAAAACCACCCTCCATTCTCGCTGTGGATATTTGCAATTTATTTACGATTAGCCCCAAATTTACCAGAGATGACAGACTGAAGGCGGGAGGAAGCAATTCAATTAATTTGTAATCTTGCATTTCATTAGAAAATGCAAGAATAATGATCGCGTCCAGCAGGCAGGGGGAAAAAAATCATAAATGGAGCTTTCCCCCTCCCAAATCAGATTATAAAATAAGCTTTTTTTAATTAAATTAGTTGATACGCAGTTGATCAGAGTAACCCCAGATTAGGAGAGAGGCAAACACAACAAATAGAAATTACAGAGGACACAAAAGTTGTCTTCTCTCCCCTCTTTCGGTGCAACCCCCGGGGCTGTTGGGGGGTCCCGAAGGGGAGCGGAGCCGGGAATGGGGGGGATGAGCCGGGGTGAGGATGCGGGGGTGCAGCCGGCTCGAACAGGGCAAACAATTCATTTACAAACAGGGTTCTGCCGGCAGCGAAAAGATCCGCGTTGAACGCGCAGGAGCTGAGTTGTTTTAACCCGGGTTAAACCCAAAATCTGCAGAAAAGGGACATTTGAGGGGGGCCAGCGCTGGACCTCGGGCTCAAAGCGCGGAGCCCGATCGGCCCGGCCCGACCCGCAGTCCCTCCTTTTCAAATATTCGTCGGCATTTCTTTTCTCTCTCTCTTTCTCTCTCTCTGTCTTTTATTTATTTTTTTTTTATTACTTATTTCCCGCGGAGGAACCTCCCCGCACCGTCCCGGGTGGGATTCGCTCCCCCCGGCGCTGGGAAGGACCGAGCGCTGCCGCTCGCGGGTGGGGGCGTGGGAAAGTCCCCGAAACCCCCCAATTGTCCCCAATCCTTCCCAGCCTAACTTCAGCTTCGTTTTCTGCCTTTTCTCCTCTCAATTTTCCATCCCGGTAAACAGGCAAAAGAACTCTTTAAATTGATCCAACTCGTATTTAATTTTTTTTTTCCTCTGAAAATCGTTGAAGTGGATTTGTCTCCCCTAAAACCCAAGAGGGGAAGTTTGGGGGGATATCGTGAGTTTCTGGGTCTGCTCGCAGCTCTGTGCCGGAGGAAGTGTGAAATCTCTCCTGCCACACGCTCAGACAAAGCCGTCTTGTTACCCGGGATTTGTCGGGTCAAGCAGGATCCCGTTTTAAGCCAGTTACTAAATGTAATTCTCCCACTTTGTCTCTTAATTTAGCAAACGAAAAAAACCCCAACTTTTCGCTGGGGCCATAAATGGCAGTGATAATTTGTCCCAGAAGTTAAAAAAAAAAAAGAGATTTTAGCCTCTTTATTATTCCTACCACTACTGTTTGTTCATTTATAGAATGAACAATATTCGAGAAATGTTTGAATGCACTACAATTTCTACATTTAATTAGAAATTATTCTAATAAAATAACGTATTTGAAATTGCAATTTTAAATATCCACCTTAAGAAAAAATCTTAACAAGGCTTTTACAGGGTCCTGAGCTGGTGGGAACCAATTTAGCTCCTTTGTGTAGCATCATCCCGGGGTATTTCCTATTATTCTTAGGAATTTGGATTGATTCTTTATTGTGAACTAAACATTTTCCAAGTACTCCCGTTTTTTCTCTTAGGAAAAAAAAAAAAAAAGTAAAAAAAAAAAAATCACCCCCTAAATGAAAAAGTATCAAAATAGGAGTTTGTGTTTGGAATTTATTCTATGTGTACACAGAAACAGGAGATCCCAGGTGTGTGGGTGAACAAAAGTTTTTAAACACGTGTCAGTCCCGCTCAAAACCAGTTTTAATTGCAAAACAATCCTTGAGACTCTCTGTTGCAAAACATCAACCTGTTCTGAAGCTGGTTGAAATTTCCACACCATAATGAAAGCAAAAGAATAAGAAGTGTGGGGAGTTTTTACTTTTTAAAGATAAATGGTGTCTTTCACTGTCCCTGCTGAGCAGCATCCTGTGCAGCAGAGCCACTCCAGCAATGGAGCCGAAAGTCTCAAATACTTTTGTCTCTCATTAAGACAAGGGGGGGAAAATTGGTAAAAAAGAAACTTTAAAAGTTTTGAGAAATTTTCTTAGAAAAACGCAGGTATTCCCAGGGATTCAGCTGGGTCCTTGCTCCAGGTGCAAGCTGCCCAGAACAAGAAAAATCCATGTTTTTTATCATCCACCCAGTGCCCTGGAGGCCTTTGGAAGGGACAGGTGACTTTGGAGGGGCCGGGTGCCCACGGCAGGGCACAGCAGCAGGCTGGAGGCTGCAGCCCCCTCCGGAGAGGAGCGTGGCTGCCTTCGCATCCAGAGGCATTTTAACCACATTTCAGGCCACTGTCCTGACGTTTCACAGTTTGTTGGAGTTTACCCTGTCGAAGGGCTACAAAGGCTCCAGCAAGCTTTGGGCAAAGGATGGTGCCCTCCTTGTCGCTGGGTGTGTGCTTTATCTGGCACAGTGGGCTCCCTCTGTCACTGGCATCACTGAGGATGAGGATGATGTTACAAACCTCCCTAGCTGAGTGTAAGCATCTCCGCTCTGCACATCAGCAAAGCTGAAAGATCCTTAATGTATTTATCTGATTTTTTAATGTGAAGGTGGAGGTGCCCTTAAAAGCCACCCTACTCCCCTCTGGCTGCCTGGATCCCCCACCCTTGCGCGTGGTACCGGCGCCCAGCATTGTGCAGGGCTCTCCAGCCCCGCTCGGCCTTTTGTCAGCCCCCTTTTCTGTGTCAATCAGATGCCTTTTGTCAGGTCCCAGACATGTTGTGTCCACACGCACACAAATATCCCCGCGCAGAGCGTGGGGAACGCGGCGCACATTCAGATCATGCGCCGCACCCTCCCGCGCCCGGGCACACGCGCAGGGGGCACTCACACCCAGAACAGCTGCTGGCCCTGTGCAGGGGTTGGCATCGAGGGTCAGGGTGTCTGGAGTGGGAACGGCGCAGGTGCCCCCTCCCCAGCATGTCCGTGTGGCTCTGGGCGCTGTCTGTCCTGCAGGACGGAGCTGGGAGCTGCTGGCACTTCTCTCCCTCACCATGAGTTTGCCTCCCCTGTTGCTTTTCTCCATCCTTTGAGCTGTTTTTTTCAGTTTTACACCCATGTTTCACCAGCACGGGCGACGTTTGATCGGCTCCTCAAGTCGTTCCTAGAAAATGTCTATTACTGTTTTATGTGCTGTTTTGGGGAGATCTGGTGCTGTTTGTGACACCAGGTCCACATAACCACAGCTCAGGTTCAGCGTGGGGGACACCCCGACCACTCCTGTCTCTTCCCTCAACTCCTGGGCTCTTGTCCATCCTCAGCTGCCTGAGCCCCGAGCCTGGGGGGTGTTTGTGCAGCTCAGAGGGCAACTTTGGGCTAAACCCCACTGCTTTGGGACAGCACAGGGCTGGGCACCCACACAGAAGGGTGGTAGCAGCTCCACCGCTGGGACGGGGCCAGTTTCCGTCTGTCCCTGATGGCCTCTGCCTGTCCCCACAGCGCTGCCATAAGCCCAGGCCAGAGCAGGCCTGGCCAGGCCGCTCCACATCCTCAACCACTGTGGCCTCGATGGCACCTGCAGCTTCACAGGCCTGGCAGGGGCAACGAGGGATGGAGAGAGGCAGGAGCACCTCCATCTGTGGCCCTCAAGTGTGGAAAATCCACCACGGCGGCCGCCGTCCCTGGGCATCAACAAAATGGCGTCAGGGGCTCCCAAATGGCGGCGCCGGGGCTGGCGGGGAAGGTGCCGGCGCCGTGCCAGGGCCGCTCTGAGGGCACAATGACTGGCACATAACGGCCCTGGCCACGGCCGCCCCTCGCCGTGGCCGTGCCAGCTGTAGCCCCCCTCCCTCCGCCTTGGCACAGGCAGGCGGCCCCGCCATGGCCGCCTCTGAGGAGGATTAAGGCCGCAGTTGTGTCTCCCTCTTTCTTTCCCCCTCAGTGGCTGAGAACAGGAAACGTGAACCTATCTGAGACTAATTGACTTGCAAATTAATCGTTTGTCCCTGTGCCTGATAATTAGTGCTAACGATTTTTACACCCCCCCCCCTTTGCTCTCTCCTCCTCCTCTTTATTTTAAAGGGGGCTGTTTTCCCTTTCTTTTCCTTCCCCCGCTCCTCTTTTTATCCACCCTCGCCCCAGTTCTTCCCTGAGGATCCCCAGCTGCCCCCGCCACGGGGAGGGGATGGCACCGGCTTCGGGGTGCAGGGGCCTGGCAGGGCGGCCGCTCCCGCCCCAGCACCCACAGCTGCTGGTTTGCTTCCCACGCCTCGGTGCCAACCTCCACGCCAAGGACAATGAGCGGGGATGGGAGAAGGGGGTCAGGACTTTGGGGGGCTGCAGAGGGGCTGGGAAGCCGGGCAGCAGTGCCCAGGGACGTGGCACCGCTTTGGAGGCGGCTGCAGCTGAACCTGCAGTTCCAAATTTCCCAAATAGCCAGGGAATGGGTGTAAAAAAAAACCTAAAAATCACCTCAAAAAGAAGCAATGGTTGGGCGTTGTTTCTCCAGCCTTTGCTCTTCCTCTGTTTTGTTTTTTTCCATGGATATGTGTTGTTTTCATGAGTCAAAAAAGATGTTTCTCCTGGAGGAAGGCAGCTCAACAAGGATATTTGAGGCTGGGGATTGGTGTTGTGGCTTTGTCCAAGAGTGTCTCCTGAAGCAAGGGTGCTGCAGGGGATGGACAGTGCTGCAGCTGGAGCATGAAGTTAATGTGGGAGAAGGGCAAAAAGTGAATTTGTGGTCATTTTTGCTGTCTGAGGCCTCTCAGTGTGGCCCAGTGGGGCTTGTTTGTGCCAGAGCCTGGGAGCAGTTTAGGCCTGACGGGAGAGGATGTGCTCAGGTCGTGGGTGATATGTCAAGAGGAAAAACAGTTTTGTTGAAATTGATGTATTTTACGGCAATATTTCCCTGTCAGCAGCAGGATAACCCCACTAATATGTTATTCCAATGTGTTTATTGAGGACTGGTAACATAATATACCATACAGTACCTTAGTTGTTTCATTTCAGTAAACTCTGCTGTCTGTTGCATCTCCAGTGATGCTGTACTGCACAAATAATTGAAAATTCTGCATGTAAATGTTTTAGTGCAATTCAAACCCAAACACTTTGTTGCTCCTCCATGGGAACTCTTGAGAAATTCCACTTGGTAATTTTAGGTTTTTTTGTCTTCCCTGTTTGTTAAGGGAAAAAGATGCCATTTGAGGGGGATGTGTTGGGGTGGAGGGGAACCTTTTGTGATGCTGAGCTCCTCTTTTTTCCCTGGCTGGACGGGATTTGCATCCTCCAGGCAGCGTGGGAGTGCCTCAATCCTCAGTGCCGGGCAGAGCGAGAGGCAAAAGGGCCCCTCTGTGCCATGCTCAGGACCCTGACCAGCCCCAGACTGCAGCAGAGCCAGGCTTTTTCCACCCTCCCCACTCCTGACCCTGAGCCAGGCTGCAGGTGAGACATCGGTGTCCAGCTGACCCACAGTTCCCCTCCAGCCTTCTCCAGAGTGGAGGGGAAGTTCCCACTGACCATCTCATCCTCTCCAGCTTCCTCCTCCAATGCTCAACCATTGATAATTAAGGGGATCCTTTTCTTTGCAGCTCTTCCCCCCAGTGCTCCTGGTGCCTGACACTCTTTGTCAGCCATACCCCTGCTGTAATCCTGTTTTTACCCCCCTCCCTGCCCTGCTTTGTGTCCGGAGCTCTCTTCACCTCTGGTTGTGCAGCTCTCGCTGCTCGGGGGCTGCTGGTCCCCCTTCCCTTGGAGCCAGCAGTCCATAAACCCTGAGCCACTCCCAGCCTCCGCACTCATGAACTCGCTCTGTTTGGTTTGTCCAGAGTTAATTGCACACAAACTCCGGCCTGTTGGCACACAGGGGCTCTTTGTTCCTGCAAGAATCACTTGCCCTCCGAGGTCACTGTGGCCAAGACCTGCTGTCCTCGAGGGTCACCCTGCTGACATGTACTGTCAGTCTGATCCCGGCGCCGTGGCCAGGGTGGGATGGGGCAGGTGGCTGCAGGGACAGAGCTGGTACAGGGAGCTGAGGCATTGGTGGAGCCTTTTGGGTCAAGCTCATTGAAGTAATGGGATGATTAGCAAGGATTGCTGAGCTTTATGGCTGGGGAGGAGGAGAGAGGGTGAAAGAGACGTTAGGGGTGGATTAACCCCTGTCAGACCTGCACAAGAGGTTTCCCAGATTAAACACAAGTTCAGTGGGCTGTAAACGCTCCCCTTTCCCCGGCTGCTTCCCCAGAGCAGCTCTGGAGTTAAAGCTCTGCAGTTCGTGTTAGGGACCCAACTTGCACAGCATCCCAATTCCTGCTCGTGCTCTCGAGGCTCTCATCCTTTAACTGCCCTGAATCAACACCCCCGTGTCCTCAGAGACTTGAGCCCCCAAGTGCCACATTAACCTGGATACTTAGTTCCCATTAACTTTCCAAAGTGCTCAGGAGCAGCCAGCAAACTCTTGTTGGGCTTATGGTCCTTTCAAGGGCTTTTGGGTGATGTTCCCATCTGTACAGCACTGGCCCTGTGGAGAGAGAGGCTGCACCAGGCATGGCTGTGATGGGTCTGACAGTCCAGGGCAGCAGAGACCCTGAAATCCTGTGTGGAAGTGGGTGCTGCTCAGAGCCACCAGCAAGGGACACAGGTCACTTCGGTCTCCTGCTGGCTCAGTTTGCAGGGGGACAGCAGTGGCTGCTGGTGGGTGCAGACAAGGGCCCTGAGGGAGGGCTGAGATGGCACTGAGGGCTCAGTGGCCCCTTGGCAGGACTGCTCTGAAAGCCCTTTCTGACCTGCTTCCCCAGCCAGGCAGAGCCTCTGTGCTGCTGCTGGGGAAGTTGCTGCCTTCCCTCTTCAGCACCCTTTGGGCTCCATCTGGACGAGACCAAGGGACGAGTTCTGACTGGTTTCAGAGGGTAATGGGGCTGATCCCACCAGCAGTGGGAACGGTGCCCTTCAGTGCCCTCCAGAGTGGCAGAGGGCCCTGGGAGCTCCTCAGTTCTGGAGGGGAAGTTCCCACTGGCCGATCCTCGGGTAGGTGGGCACTGTCCCAGAGGTGGGCAGCCCTGTGCAGACCCCTCAGTGCCGGGCTGGCGAGACGCTGCCTCGAGGCGGTTTCCCAATCCTGCGCACCTGGTACTCTGTCAATGCAGCCACTTGGCTAAATGTGGGTCATTGTAGGAGGGTGCAGCCACTCGAGCAAACAAGCCTCAATTGCCCACTGATTGGGGTGGCTGAGAGCACCATCACTGAAATTTCTGAGGGGGGAGGCATTAATAATCCCCATTCTGTCTCTGCAGCCCTTGCCCCCTTGTTATTTCCCTCTTTGTGTCTTAATTTGGCCCATTATTATTATTTTATAAAAGGGCCTTTTCTCCACCCCCTCCCTCTTGAAGACACTCCTTAGACCGATGGGAAAATGGCAAGGAATAATTATGAAAAACATCAGTGAAGAGAGGGCCATCTGAGAGGGATTAAAGGATTACAATTAAAACTCATTTTAGGGAGGTGATGTGACATTAGCGTTTGCATTCTTTCCCCCCCACCCCCCTTCCCCAAACACCCTCCAGGATATCTGGGTCTAAGTTGATTAAATGACAAACTCCAGCTCAGAGGGAAACAACAACAAATTAAAAACTGAGTAAAATGAAAAACAACAACCCAAAAATGATTTACAAAATGAAGTGAAAATGAGGTCACTGAGAATTACTGGAAGTCTGGCGGCAGCTGGAAATGGGGTGGACAGAGCACCTGCCACTAATAGCAGGTTTCTGGTGGTGGGAGCATCCCCTGCTCCTGCTCCAGTGGCAGGTGAAGATGTCTGAGGTCTCTCCTCCAGCACACAACTGGAGTGCTGGGCTGTAGCAGTGGCTGCTTCTGGCTGGTGCTCTGCACTGATTTTGCCCCACTGAGGCCGTGCTGGGCTTTGCTTTGGCCACTGGATGCAGACGTGGTGCTGGCCCTGCTCTCCCTCCAGCACAGAGTAGATCCCAGCCTGGGAGGTGCCCCTGTGCCAAGGCAGTGCTGGGGCCCTTGTGTCTGCCTCAGCGTGTCCCTTCCTGGCGTGGCTCCATGGCCCATTTTCTCATCTCTTTTTGCAGCTCTCACTGGTGGCTGGAGCCAGCCAGCCCCCACCCCAGGCGGCTCCGAGCAGCTCCGGCACCATTCCCAGAGCTGGGAGTCCCACTCTCCCCAGGCAGAGCCAGGCAGAGGGCGATGCTGCTGCTGCAGACACCTTCCCTCTCTGCTCCTTGTCCAGCAGGGCAATCAGAGGGTCCTGCCCATCCTGCCTCCGCCGTGGAGAATCCTGACAGGACTCCTGAGGGTGGGAGCTGCTTATGGTGGCATTGAAATTCAGTGCTGTCATCAACGAGGGGAGTTGGGGAAGGCAGCGTGCTTGGAGTGGGAGCTGACACTGCCAAATGGAAACACACACTGAGCTGGGATTTTATTTGTTGTGGAAAGCAAATTCTAGGGTGATTGCTGGCCATTTCAGTGAATGAATATGAAGCCCAGGATAGGGGATCTCCCTTTATAAACCAAAAATGTCTGTAAATTAAACTACTCAGATGATGTGGACCCCTAAACCAGGGCTGCCAGCCCTATTGGAAGGGGGATTACCTGAAGATGCAGAGGCAGATGAGTGACTCTGACTCTGCATGGTACTTGGGAAGTTTTGGCTGCCAGAATCCGATCTGTAGGGCCTCGATAACCACAGTGGGACTGAGCCCACATCCTGCCCTGACAACACAGCTTTTACTCCTACAGCCCCAAAGCCTGTAAGAGTGTGGCCTGGGACTGCTTTCCCTGCAGCCGTGCAGCTTTGGGCAGCGGAGAGAGAACAGAGAGGAGCTTCTCCTCCATCCTCCTGTTTGTCCTGCCAAGGAGGCCGAGCTCAAACCCAGCCTCTTCCCTTTGCCTCCATTGAGCAGCCTGGCATGGCTGGGCATCTCATCACGTGTCCACGCACGTGGGCGCGAGTGCTCGTCATGTGAGGTGCCATGTCGTGTCTCATATTGGGAGGCAGCGAGAGCTGAAAAAGATTAACGGAAGGGAAACTCCCCCTCCTCCCCCCCAGATCCAGCCTATTTTCTTTCCTCTTCTTTTGTTTCTGATTTCCGGAACTATGCGGCAAAGCAAAGCGTGGGGAGAAGAAAGAGGCTGAAGAGAGCTGGCATCTGGCAGGGAAAAGAACAAAATAGCAGAGCAGGGCTTTCCTAGGCAGGAGCGGGGAAGGCGGGCAGCAACTGCCTGGGAGCTGGGCAAGCCCCGGGAAAATTCAGGGTCTAAACATGGCGCTGGCCCCAGGCAGGTACAAACGGGCACAGAGCTCGCTGGTGAAGGCGGCACAGGGGTCAGCCCAGTCTAGTGGTGACAGCTTGAATCGTGCTCTGCCCGTGGGCATCCTCCTGGCTCCCCTCCTTCACAGGATCTGTTCATTGATATCCCTCCTGCTCCATCCCCCCGAGCCTGTCCCAGCAGTGAGTTCCCCAGGGACATGCACTGCACCTCCTGCCCAATGTCAGGATGCTGGTGTGATTTGGCCCCAAATAGAGGGGAGGGAGAGGTGGAGGCCATTCTCCTGCAGACGCTTCCTCTGAGGCTGAAATGATCAGTGTGGCACAGTTCATCCTGTGATGTCCCTTTTGCAGTCAGGGCTGAGAGATGCCTGAATATATTTTATTCCTGTTATTTCCTCTGTCCCGGCCAGTACAGAAAGAGGTCTTTGCATACAGACCCAATGTTAATTAGGTAAATTAATTAGGACCAAGATGCAGTGTTTTCCCCCTGAGGAGGAAATACAGTAAACTCCATTTTTGTGAGTTGTTTATTCAGCCAGGGGGGTCGAAGGAGAATAGCCGTGTCAAAGAAGCTGCCATTTTCAAGGTCCTTGTGTCCCTTCTGCGCCACCCTAGAAAGGGAACAAAACTCTGTTGACAGCAAAATCTCAGCAGGAGCCCCTGGGCTGAGGGGCACAGGGAAGCGAAGTGGAAAGGGTGCCAGGTTTCCGAGCGCCTGGAGGGAACAGGCTTTGGTCTCTGGCGTTTCAATGGACCGGGGAAAGCAAATCAGCCCTTTCAAGGCCAATCATGCTGTTCTCGAAGGAACGCACTGGAGACAATGCGCCCTTGGCAGCGGGGCAGCGGGAAAGGGACTGGGTGGCCGTGGCAAGGCCGAGGGCAGCAGAGCTACCAGGGGCGAAGAGCCAGTGGCCGTTCTCCTGCTCCATCCATCCCACTCCTCTGAGCCTTGTGAAAGGTGCTGGGATGCACTGGAGCATCAGGAGCAGCCCAAGGAGGCTGTTGGGATGGGGCAGATGGGGCACGTGTGTGTTTCTATTTCGTGTTGTCTCTTCCCTCTCCACCAGCAGAGTCAGGGTTTGTGTGGTGAAGGAGCATGGAAGCACTGAGGACCTCCCTGACCCTCCCCGCAGCCCGGCCTTTTATTCACAGTTTTTAATTCATCCCACCCTGAACGCCTGTGACCCAGGAGAGCCTGGGCCATGAGCCTGCTCCAGCGTGTCTCCTGGACATGGCGTGTTTATGGACGGACTCCCCGAGATGTGCTGTGGGATGGGCAGGTTCGTGGCTGCACTTGGGCTGTTTCCATGCCCGGGTGCTGCTGTGTCTCCTGCAGAGGAGCAGAGCTGGGTTTGCCTTGGCAGCCTCTCCCAGCCCAGTGCTCTGCCCACAGCACCATCTCCTGTCGGCATCGCTCCGGCTTGCCGGGGCAGTGCATCCTGGGAATTTCCTTCCCCGGTGCCAGAATACCTTCACCCCAAGTCCGATAGTACCGATGATCTTCCGTCACCATATTTAACCCCCCCTCCTCATCCCTGACCAAAGCCAGGATGAAAGCGGCAGGGTTTTTTTCCTCTTTCTTTCTTTTTTTAATGGCGTTTCATTAGCCTCCAAATCAGACAGGCGAAACAATGGTGTTCTGTCAGCGATGGGCTTTCGTGCTGATTTCATCTCCTCTCTCATCCGTATGCAAACCAGCTTCCAGCAGGCTTTGGTCATGCCATGGAAACCGAGGTGCAGGCCCGGAATGGGGGTTCTCGGAGTGAGAAATCTCCTGTTCGCTTTTTCCCATTTGCATAATGCAACTTTTCTTCCCCCAGACACTGAGGCGCTTTGTTTATAGAGAGCCGAGAGAAAGGGGGATGCTGGGGACAGAGGAGGGACCGCGGGGAGGGGGGAAGCGCCCGGTGGGAGTGGGGAAGAGGAGGGCAGCGCTCGCAAAAGAAGAACACGCAGAGAACAGTGCGGGGCGACTGGAAGGGAATATATATGAGGATGGGGACTGGGAAATGGGGCTGGGCCAGTTCCCCGTGATCCTGGGACCCGTGCGCTCCTTTGGCCTCTCTGTGCCAGCCGAAGGGTGTCAGGGGGACTTGGCGTGGCTGCGGATCCAGCTGGGAGCCTGGAGCTGCACTGAATTAAAGCCGGTTGTCATGATAATGCCCCCCAGAGGAAGCAGGAGCCTTTTCAAGCCTTGCATGAAATACCTCAAAGGGTTTTGTGCAAGAAGCCTCTAAGATCTTCAACTGGTGGAAACCGAAGGCTGTTTGGGGGAATAGTGACCCATGGGGCACACGGGAAGGTGACTAAGTGACAGCCAGCAGAGCGTGAGGACCCGGCTGTCCTGGGAGGTGGGGGACAGAAATGGTGGGGGGATAAATCCCAGATTTGTTCCCAGTGCTGTGGGAGGCTGGGAGAGAAGCAGGTTAACAAAACAAAATTACACATTGAAAATTCTTTTCCTTGAAAAGTGGCACACTGCAAGGTGGCACAGGGAGGTAGGAGGGTGAAGAGATCAAATTGTCCAGTCCCCACCAGTACCCCCAGTTTGTTGGAGCCATTGGGGCCAATTTGCCCCCCACCTTACACGTCTTCTGCCGAGTGGTGGCCTGCTGCTCTTTGCAAACCAGTTTGAGATCTTCGAGGGCAAGGGGCTGCTCTTATGTGTCCCATCACCTGTGATGGCTGCACCTCCTAGAAACAAACCTGGTTCTTTTGGCTCCATCTTGGGCAACAGACTTTGATTTGTGAATTGGATGGATGCACGATTAATAGTAATAATAACAATAATAGCAACGAAATGTATTAATCAGTGACAGATGACAGACACGAAACCTGCAATTAGGAGTATTTTAGGATATGCAAAAATCCCTGTAAATGATTTGCAAATGAGGTGCAGACAGTAAAGCAGGCGGCAATGGAGATATTTTTGGGTTTTGCCTCGATGTGGGACTGCTCTGTTTTTAAGGTGCTTCAGTGTGAATTGGATGTACAGACATGCTCCTGAGGAAAAGTCTTGTGTTGGTACTGCCAAATGTGTGGCTGTTGCTCCAAAGTGTGGGATGCTCCTCCAGGACCAGTGAAATCCTACAGGGCAGGGCCAGCAGAACAAGGGGCAGGAGCCTCAGGGATTCACAGGCTCCTGCCTGTACATGGGAATTGCATGGATTTAGGTGGGAATTGTTCCTGCCTCACTTGTGCCATTTGCACTTCAGGGGTCTGGTTGCACATGGTACCAAACATTACCCCAATCCTGTTAAAGGGCAGCTGGGATTCATATTGGATGATCTACAGAATGTGAAATATTAAATCTTTACCTGTGGGCAGGAAAATTCTACAGTCTAATCCCAGGATCTGGTGTTGTGGGACAGGAAGAAAAGTGGATGGAAAATATTTGGGCTTTGGAGGATTCTGCTGTAACTCTGTGGAGTCCCTTTAGTGGGCAGGAATACCCACCTGGACATCCCTCTCAGGTGCACTGGTACCTCCATGGAGCAGAGCTCTGCATCCCTGATGTGCTGCAGAGCAGCTGGGATGCTGCAAATGCTCTGTAAAAGGGATGGGGATTGTGAGGAGTCTGGTTTGGGGATTTTTCTCTTTGTTTTTAGTCTGGTTTCTGCAGAAAATGAGATTTTTGCCATCACAGGGAATTCTGCCATTTGTCACCTCTCTCCCAGGAACTTCTGAAATAGGATGACTTCAGCTCCATTTGGCTCAGTGTCAGTTTTTGCATCCCTGGTCAGTGGGAACTGTTTTGGGACTTCAGTTGCATTTGCTTTTTCAGTAGTTCATTTCTACTATTGGCTCCAAAATGCCGTTTTTACTTCAAGACAAGGCTGGAGAAGGGCTGTGACCTTTCCCTTCGGACAGGGAGGGAGAGGGCTCTGTGTGGTGGGGTTTGCCAGGGTACAAACTGCAAATGCCTCGGCCTAACGAGCCCTGTGATTAACAAAGCATGAGAGCATTCCAGTCCAAGGAGACTTCAGTCCAAAGCGTTCCTGAAGGAGGCTCACACACCTCAGACAGTGCCTGCCTGCTCCTGCCTGCATTGACACAGAGCTGCTGCTGGACTCGGGCAGCTGCCTGTCCCAAGCCCATTGTGGTGGCCTTTGGGCAGTGACACGGCATCAGAGGAGGGAGCAGGGTGTGATTGAAACCCGACTTGGGCTTTGCAGGTGCCCCATGCCAGGAGAGGAAGGGGCAGTGTGTCGGTCAGTGCCAGAGCAGGGAGGGGCCTTTTCGGCATCGCTTCCACGCTCACCCTCCCAGCCTCCGGCCTGCTGGTCATGCCAATTTGTCACCAAGCTGGGATTTCAATTAAACCCCAAAAGAAGGGGTCAGAGGTTATGCAAACACGTTGGTAAAGGCCACTCGCCTGGAGGGCTTTCCCGGGGCCACTGGAGTCGGCCCCTTGCTTTACACAGTCCCGACTGACCCGGGCTGAGGCCGGCATTGTTCCCCGTGCTCCATTCAAGAGGCAGTTTGTCAATAAAATTGACCTCTCGGCTCCTGGGGGTGCTGCCACCTCATCTTCCTCCCTTTCCTGACAGTTTGGCTGGAGCAGAGCTAATGGTCCCTCTGTGCCCCTGGACGTGCCAAGGCTGAGGGCAGGGATGGGAGCAGGAAAGCCACACACTGCAGGAAGGCCCTGCAGCAATCACAGCAACTTCTTCTCCCCATCGTGGTTTTTATACTGGTTTCTGCCTTTTGGGCTTCTGTACCTGAGGGCAGTTTCCAGCTGGACCCCTGGGAAACGCCACCACAAACAGCGGGTTCTGTTCATCCTCTCCAGACCTCGTTCTCCTTTCAGGGCCGTCATTCTCACAGCTGCCTCCACAAGAATCCCATGATGGTTTTCTGCCCTTCACCACCCAAACTGGGTTGGGATGACCCCGAGGTCCCTCCTGCAGAGCTAAGCCCCGTTATCTCTCCCTGTTACACAACTGACACCCAGGTCCCACGCAGGGCAGCGCCTCTCCCTACCAAGCCATGTGCCCACCAGCACATCCACCCACTGTGGGTGTGATCCCACTTTTCTGGGAGGTGTGAGGCTTCCCAGTGGGTTTGGGTGGTGGGACTGCACCAGCCCCTGCGCTGGTGCACTAATTGCACTGGGCAGCGTTGCAAACAAGCAGTGCTTGAACCCACAAGCCTGAGGAGGCCATTTCAGCTGTGAGATAAATGGATATCGTGGAGCAAGTGGCAATTAGCGTGGGTAAAGAGCCCCTTAGTGACTGTCCCTTACATAACACCTTTGTTCCAGGCCCTTCACTTCATACTCAGTTTGTAAATAAACTTGACTCCGAGCTTTACTGGGGCCTTTATTCCCTCTTTATTTTATTTTTGTTATTCTTTGAACCTGGGGAAGAACGAGTCGATTGTTCACCCCTAGGGACATGCAGCAATCGGAGGCCCTGCCCGGCCTGGCAGTGCCCACTCGCCCCAAAACAGGCACTGGCAGCAGCCCACGCCAGAGCCACCCACGCAGCTTCCACAGGAGCGATTTTAATTGCTTTGCCCCCGCCGATGGTGCCCGGGGGCTCATTACGCCGCTGGCAATGAATGGGGGCCTGGAAATGTGGTTCTGTAATTGCAGTGGCAGTCTGGACTTTCACTGGCTTGGCAGAGGGGTTGAGCTCTGCCCCCAAAGTTTCAGGTCAGGGAGGAAGCCCTGGGGTCTCTGGATCAGCCCAAGTGCAGGGACCTGTCTCTGATTCCCGCCGTGTGCTCCCTGTCACCCTCTGACCTGTGGGAGGCTTTTCCTACACCTGCAGTGCCACTGCGAGGCTGGCAGCGAGCAGAGGCTCCAAGGCATGGTGGGGTGTGCTTTGGAGGATTTGGGGTGCCCGGTCCCAGGCTTTGGGCATGCTGTGGAGAGCAGGGCTCGGTGACTCCCCTGCCTTTAACCTTCACTTGTCACTTCTGCAGGGCTGGGCTGCATGGGGAGTTATTGAGGTGTTTAGTGCCAGGAGTGGTGGCTCTTCCTCCACTGCTGGCTCTCCCTGGGCTCTCCCCTTGCTGCTGGTCTTTCAGACCAGTGCTGGTGATCCCGGCCCGTACTGGGAAGCCGTCGGGGACTGCTCTTTGTTCAGTGTGGGGATGGTCGGGCCCCTGCTCCTCTCCCGAGCCTTCCCTCTCCCATATGGTGCCCATTATTAGACGTGTGCACCAGCCTTGTCTGACAAGGAGCTTTACAGGTGTCGCTGGGATAACGATTCACACTCTAACGAAGGTGGGAAAGATGATTAGCTGGCTTTCTATCAAACAGCACACGGCATCAGCTGCTCCGGGTGGGGGGGAGGCGGTGGGGGCTCTGGATGTGTAAGGACATGTACGCCGGGAGCTGGGGGAGCCCGGGCTTTGTCCTGCTTCTAATTCCAATGGACTCTTGGGCACCTCTTTGTGTGCCTTAGTTTCCCCAGCTGTAACAGAGGGATGTTGTTATTGCTTTGACTTGTAAAACACCCTTCGAGCAGCTGATTGAGCTCCTGCATTAGCAAGAGGTGAATTAGGCAGGTCTCTTGGCAGCTGGGCTGCCACGGAGAGGGCAGAGGAGCTGTCAGAGCCGGGGCTCTCAGGGGAGAGGGCTGGAGCGGGGGGAACACGAATTAAATGAACCCGCCGGACACAGGCATGCGGTGCAGTGTGCCTGGAGTGTGCCCTGAAGGCTGTGAGAGCCCCGTGGCGTGGGGAAGGGTCCCTGGTGCCAGTGTGGCACGGGCAGGCGGGCAGGGCTTGCTCCGCGCAGATGTGTCCGTGCCTTGCCCTGCCTACATCGTGTCTGTGGGGCCTTGGGCTTTTCCCGCTGATGTATTTTAAATAAAGACTCGTTTAGCAGGCAGATCCCGGCATGCCTAAGCCTGACACGGGCACACCGCACACCCAACCCCTGCGAGATGGTGGAATTCCTTCAGCTCTTTCCACATCTTGAATACTGTTGGAGAGGGAGGCAAAATAGGAAAATGAGAGTAAAATGAGCTGTTCTCAGCTGTGCTTTGCTCCAGTGCAGGGAAAGCTGTTCTGTCTCACATTACATCTCCCCAGGTCAGGCTGCGATCTGGAGGTGAGCCCTGCCTTGAGAAGTGACGGAGCAGAGGGCTCCCTGCAGGGCTGGGGAAACTGAGGCACGAGCGGCGTCTGGCACCCAAACCGCCCCCGAGGCAGAAGATGTGTGAAGGCGGGGTGCTCGCCCAAGCTCCTCGTGCTCGGCCGGGGTGCGATCGTCACCCCGACACCGCCGCGACGCTCCCGTCCCGGGACGGCCCCGGGCACTGCGGGCAGAGCCGGCGCTGCCTCTCCCCGAGCCCGGGGCCGGCGGGATTATCTGCTTAGCTGCACCATCTGTTCCTCAAACTGCCATCATTATGTTCAACTTGGGAAGAAAACGGCCCCTACAGAGAAGCAATTTGTTCGCTGACTAAACCTTTCAGGCTCTCGCCGTCCCCGGCTCCCGCCGCCGCCGCACGGAGAGCTCCGCGCCCGCGGCCGCCGCGCTTCGACAACTGCGGGGAGAGCGGCGGCCGCGGGCCGGGCACGCCGGGGAACGGGCGTGGGGAGGGCGCAGGGCTCCCCTAATCCGATTACAAAACATAACAGCCTTTCAGAGGGGCCGGGGGCCGGGCGAGGGGAGGAGGAGGGAGGTCCGTTTCACACCCGACCCCGACGTCTGGGGGTCTCGCAATGATCTCACTGGAGGGGCTTTTCTTCCCGTCGCAGTGGGTTGCTTTTGAAATGTGCTGCGAGGAGATCAAAAAGGAGAAGGGGGCTGCCTGGGAAAGGGGAGGAGAGGGCTGGGAAGGAGGTGAGGTGGGAGGGGGTGGTGCGGGGCTGGGGTGAGCCCTGCACCTCAGGCTAAGGGCGACGACTGGAGCCCGGCACCCCCTTGCTCGGCCACCACCCCCGTGCCCCTTCTCCGTCTTGCATCCCTCTTCTCCCTCCAGCGGGTCACAGGGACATGGGTACAGGGACGTGTCCTCCCCTGCCGCTTGAGCGACGAGTGGGGCTGTGGTCCCTGCAGAAACCTTCCCCAGCGCCTGCAGTGGCAGCAGAAACGGGGACGGGTGACCCACTTCCCTCTGTGTCTTGTGACGGAATTTCAGTGACACCAAAGCATTTAAAGTGCTGATGTCACCAGTTTTCTGTAACGGACAAGGAAAGTGGGAAAAGTGAAAGTGATCGTTTGACTTACATCAAAGTGAGAATTTTTTACTTTCTGCGGTGTTTTAAAGTGACGTTTTATGATCACCTGCAAACAAATGCTTTTCATTAACTTTTTGCATTTTTTGTTCAGTCAGTTGAAGGAAATCTGTGTGCATCAACAGCAGCAGGTATCAGAACAGGATGGCCCCACCTGAGGCTACTTTGGTTGGGTAGCAAAGTACTTGCCCCAAACTTTGCTGTGCTGGCCCTGCACCCCCTGTCCCCTCTGCACTGGGTGGGGCTGTGGACCCCTCCTCAGGGATGGTGCTGGCAGCTGGGGACACCAGTCCCTGCAGGAATCCCACATGGTGAGTGCCAGAGTCTGGCACAGCAAGTGTGAAAGTGTCTGGCAGCCACTCCAGGCTTGTGGGAGGTGTCCCCCCACCAGGGACCCCCTGCACATCCACCATGGCCCCTCTAGGAGTTCTCTGGGGCTGTGCCCCTGCTCTGGTTGCTGCAGGACCCTCTATGGCTTCCCTCGAGCTACCACATTCCCAGGGTGTTCCAATCTGCTCCTAGGCACGTCTGGGGGCTGCTGACCACACCTGGGACAGGTGGAGGGGAGGCAGCCTCTCCGTGGGGGGATGTGGGACTGGGACTCTGGGTACTGGGGGTCCCGAGGCTGCAGTGGCCAGAGGAGCATCTCTCTCACAACAGGGCTGAGTGCTGGGGGCATTTATTTGTTGAGAGGAGGGCTCTTCCTTGGCACCTGTGCAAGGTGATGAGTGGTTAGGGCAAGGCCGGAGCCACCTCTGCACTGGGGACCCGGGTGTCACCCTGCTTGTCCCCTGGGTGCTGGCTGCTCGGGCTGTCCCACACTGGCAACTGCTCCATCCTTGGGTGGGTGGGACAACCCATGAAACCCAACAAATGGGCATCAGTGTTTAGGGTGCAGGGAAAACTGGGGGGCTTTGCTTTTCTCCCTGGAATGACACCTGAAGGAAAAAGCCAGCAGAGCTGGGCAGGTGCTGTGAGAATTCAGGGACAAGTTCCGAAGCTACAAAAAATCCATATATTTTAATTGTTGTGTGCAAAAGTGTCTGTACAAAGTCTTTGCTGCTTTCTGTTCAGCCTCCTGTGCCCATTCCCCAACGCAGTCATCCCTCCTCCCCCCATTGCGTTCCTTCAGAGAGCAGCTGATGGGGAAACTGAGGCAAGGAGCAGAGAGGGGAAGTGGTTGAGCCAAGCCTGGAACACCCCGAGGTGTCCCTGCGAGCAAGAGCCGTGTTGCTGCCACAACAAGCACCAGGATACTGCAACACCTCTTCACCCTGCAAAGGCCTGGGGACACCCAGCTGCTCCCAAAACATTTGGGGCCAGGAGCTGGCTCCTGCATGGGAAGGAGCGTGGCTGTCTCCAGAGCAGGTTCTGGGAGGTTCAGGCTGCCAGAAGCCAGCGGGCACTGGCAATGACAGACGATTGGTGGTGCCTCACCGGGGATTCGGGGTCATTACACCGAGGTGCTGATGCCCAGCTCCTTTCTACCTGCCCTGGGGTCGCATCCTTCCTCGGCCACCTGCACCAGAGACACGGAGAGGGGCAGAAATGGGCCCTACACAGAGCAGACCAAGGCTGGGATGGGGCAGGAGAAGATGGCCTCAAGTTGCATCAGGAAGGTTTAGTTGGAATATTGGGGAAAATTCTTTAATTGAAAGAGTTGTCCAGCTCTGGCACAGGCTGGGGTAAAATCACCATCCCTGGAGGGATTTGTGGATGTGGCCCTTGGGGACAGGGTTTAGAGGTGGCCTTGGCAGTGGTGGAACGGTTGGACTTGGGGCTTTTAGAGGGCTTTTCCAACCTGAAGTGAGTCAGGGATTCTATGAGTCCATGACCAGGGGCATTTACCACAGCTCTCCTGCCCTAAATGCTGCTTCAAGAGGAGGGAGAGCACCAGCGGCTGGGGGAAACATCCAACCCCTGCTGCTGTCTGAGCCCCATAAACCCCTTTTTACCAGCAACTCCCCAGGTTTACCTCACAGAGGACGGTGTCTTCCAGGTACTGCGCGGCCGGGGGAGACCTCAGCACCTTGGTTTTCAGGATGGCTCCTGAGGACACCGAAAGCCGGGCGAGGGCGTCTGAGAGCGGGGCGGCCGCTGCCCGGGCTTCCCCTGACATCTAGCGGCAGCGCCGGGGAGCCGGGGCCGGGGGGAGCCCAGACCCGGCGGGGAGCCCTGACCCCGGGAGGAGCAGGGACCCAGGGGGAGCCTCAACCCCGAGGGGAGCCCCGGGCCCAGGGGGAGCCTCAACCCCGAGGGGAGCCCCGGCCCGGGGGGAGCCTCAACCCCGAGGGGAGCCCCGGACCTGGGGGGAGCCTCAACCCTGAGGGGAGCCCCGGACCCGGGGGGAGCCTCAACCCTGAGGGGAGCCCCGGCCCGGGGGGAGCCTTAATCCCGAGGGGAGCCCCGGACCCGAGAGAAGCCCCGGACACTGCGGAGAGCACGGACCCGGGGGCAGCTCCGGCCCCGAAGGGGAGCAGGACCCAAAGGGGAGCCCCGACCTCCACTGGGCTTGCACAGAGCTGAGCACCCCTGGGCTCTGCCCGGCCTGCCCAGTGGGGATGCTTTGCTTTGGGGCTCCTCCTGCCCTTTCCCCCCAAATCCAGCAATGCCCCTGCCCCTCACACCCTCCATCCCTTCGCACTGGAGGCAAAACTCACCTGTGAGGCAGCCCCCGAGCGCTGCAAGCAGCAGGGTGAGGGGCAGGGCACTGAGCTGGATAAATGCTTGGTCAGTGACTGTCCGGCTGCCCTGGCCCATCAGCGGGAACACGAACTCCAGCCTGCAAGCCAGAGAGGAGACAGGTTTTTGGGAGCTTGTTCTCACAGGCTTGTGGCTCTGGGTGATGTTTTCTGAAGGGGGGCTGTAACAGAGGGTGAGGGGAGCAGCCCTGATCTCAGGGGTCGTGGTGGCCCCAGCTGGGTGCATCAAGTCACTGGCACCCCTGATTCTGGTGCCTCTCACCTGTCACCGTAAGTGTCTGCGGTGGCCAGCAGCGTCAGCAGCGTCCCCAGCAAGGCCCCCAGGATCCCTGGCAGCCCGTGGATGTTGTGAACCCCACATGTGTCCTGGATTTTCAGCCTGGAGTGTAGGACGGGCTGGGGAGAGCATAGGGAAGAGCTGGTGTTGGGATGGGGGTTGGTTGCCCAGGGAGGCTGTGCTGCAGCCCCCCATTTGTAGGTTTGGGAGCTGCAGGTGGGCCAGGCAGCTGCCCCCAAAGGCAGATGGTCCCCTGACCTGGGATCAGTGTCCTTGGCTGTCCCAAGGTGACTCACCGTGAAGAATCTGAAGCCAAGTGGGGAGATCAGGCCAGCCAGAAACCCTGCGATGAGGGCCCCAAAAGGGGTGACCAGCATCTCCCCAGGCATACCCATCACGGCCATGCCAGCCAGGGTGGCATCCTGGATCTGAACCTGATGGAGCAGGACATGGTCAGGGGAGCCCTGACCCAGCATGGGACTGGGAGCAGTTGTCTTCCTCAGGAATCAAACTGGTTTTTAACGAGCCTAAGGAAGCCTAACAGGCATCCCCTTTTGCCCTGGGTATGTTCAGGATCACCATCCCTGTAGGGCAGGATGTGGGCAGGGCATGAGGCTTGGGTTTGTCCCAGGAGAGGACCTACCATCCGTGGGGTGCTCTCCTCATAGAGGACAGGAGAGAGGATGAAGGTGGCAGTGGTACTTGCCACCAGGGACAAGTAGGTGTTGAGTGCTGCCCAGTTCTCGGCATTGTTGAGGACTGTGGTGGCTGAGGTGAAGCTGGGCCAGAAGATCCACAGGTAGATGGTTCCTGCAAGGAGTAGAACAGGCAAGTCTTGATGCTGGAGTTGACCCCTTGTGGGACAGAAACTTCTTGTGAGTGCCAAGAGATGTGAGTGGCCACAGCTTGCAGCAAGGGAGGTTCAGGTAGGACACGGAAAAGCTTTGTCTAGGAGAGGATGGTGCAGCCCCATGACAGATTCCTGGGGAGGTGGAGGAGATCTGTCCTTGATGGTTTGCAGGAATCTCCTGGGCCAAAGCCACAGCCTCGCTGTCCTCATGTTGGTGCCGACCCTTCCCTCACCAGCTCTGTGACTCAGGTGTTGTAGGATTCGAGCTCCGTACCAACCACAGCAAAGACATCCCTCTGGTGCCCCATGTCCTGCCGCTCTTCCCTCTTCCCCTTGTCCTTGTGGGGCTGGTACAAGACCCGTGAAACCATCAAGCCAAAATAGGCACCAAAGGTGTGGACGGTCAAGGAGCGTCCGCTGTCTCTTACCTGGCAAGTACAGAAAAGCACCACGCAGGAAGTGGGGATGGGGGATTTGTCTCTCCAGACGAGGCAGAACACGACATGAGCAGCCTAAACCCATGGCCACCCCCTTTCTGGTGGCTCCCCAGTCAGTGACTCACCTCCATGAGACTGAAAAGGATGTATTCATTGAGAGTGCACACGGTGACTTCCAGCAGGGCCAGCAGCAGCATCTGGACAGGGTTTACCCTGCCTAGAACAGCCCCGGTGGAGATCAGAACAGCTGCAGTGCAGAAGTCAGCACTGACCATGCTGGGAAGGAGAGGAAAGGTGTGGGACTGGAGCTGGCACTGCCAGGGATGAGCACGGGAGCTGGGGGAGAGCTGAGGGGGGACAGGAGCTGAGCCCACAGCCCAGGCCCTGCATCCCACTGCTCCTGCAAGCTGAACACGCAGCCAGAGCCTTGTGATGCTGGTGACAAAGGGATGGCTAGGCTTGAGGCAGATGGGGCCAGGGTGCCCTCTAAATGCCTGGCTGCAGCCTTGGCAGTACTCACACAGCCCTTCCTGGGGCGCTACTCAAACAACCCAGAGGCCTGGTCCTACTTGTCTGCAAAATCCTCCTCCAAAGCAGAGCCGTGAGTTTTACAGAGGAGGGAGCCAGTGTGCCAGGGCTGGGCTGGGCTGAGCCATCTGGGCAGCAGCAGCTCCCTCCTGCCTTACCTCTGAGCTCCCACGTAAATTTTCCCATTGAGGAAGAAATAAAAAAAGCCCTGGAGCAGAATGGCCCACTGGATGGCAAAGGCTACGATGAGGATGCTGATGGCCGCACTGCCCGGCCCGTAGCGGCCGAGGAGTGCCAGCAGGAGCCCGAAGCTGAGCAGCACTTGGATGTGGACATCCCAGAAACCTGGTGGAGGAGAGGCAGAAGGATGGGTCTGGAGGGGTTGAGGGCAGGCTGCTGCCCTCCTGCCTCCTGCTCCCTGGGGGGACTGAGACGGGAATGAGGCCTCCCCTCTTCTGACAGGCTTTGGGGAGCTGAAGGCTCACTCCACTGCCATGTATCTGGACCCATGGTGGATGATGTCCCTCAGAGATCTGCAGAGGGGAGTTCCAGGGCCAGGTAAAGCCATCCCTGCCTGGCGTGTCCCAGTCACCCTTTGCAGGGCTCCCAGCCACCCCTTCTGCAACTGCCCTGTCCAGATATCTCAGGACACTCACACAGTTCACCCCACAGCCCAGAAACCTCCTGGGGTGGCCGAGAGCTGTCTGCACCCACCAGACCAGCTTGAAGGTGGGTCTGAGATGTCAGCACCCCTGGAAGCTCACTGCTGCCCCCCAAAACATCACATCCCAATTCATGGGGCAATGAGAGAGGCAGGATGAGCAGAGAACTGGGACTAGTCTGGTACCATTTGGTGGCAAACCAGAGGATGGGGGACTTGATTCTTGCTTGGGCTAAATGCTGTTTACACCCCTTGAGCCGACAGCTGTAGCCCAGCATTCTCCGTGAGTCACTGCCTGGGTGGGGTTCCGTAGGCAGATGAAACCAGGAGAACCTGCCAGCTGCCAGCTCCCTGCCCAGAGGCTCCACTCGCTCCCCTCCCTTTGCCAGGACACCCCGAGGCTCCTTTCCCACTGACCACCTTGTCTTTGCCTCAGAAAGCGAGGGTCAGCCCCTCATAACGGCGGGAGTTCCTCAGGGATGCCCAGCAGGCAGTAGGATGCTCCCAGCAGGGCAGATCTGCCCGCCCCAGCCCCCCGTTTGGACCCTGTGGTAGCCCCCAGGGAGCCAAATCCTCTGTGGAAGGGGCTCGGTGTAAATCCCCTGGCACTGCAAACCCCAGCCGGTCAGTGGGAAGCTGTGCAGCCCCTAAGGTGCCAGGAGCAGCTGCTGTGCTCTCCACCAGACACGGGAGGATGATCCCTAGTTTTTCCCGTCACTCAGTGATCCCCTCTGAGCTCCAGCTGCTCTAACACATGTCCTAACCCAAAAATCCCTCTTTTGGGGCTGGCTCTGTCCAAGCATTTCAGAAATCCTTGCAGCGTGTCTGCTCTACCCCCTCTGGGATGCACCAGTACCCCAGTCCTGCAGCTCGATGTTCCCTCTAACTCTGGGGTCTGTGACAGATCCGCAGCCTGAACTGAGCATGGTGACACCCCGTGCCACCCCCTCAGCAGGACTGCTCTGCACCCATGGGTGTGGGGGTACTCACGGGGCTGCTGGAAAGCCGAGTCCTGGCTTCTCTGGCTGCAGTCCAGCTGCGGGGGGCAGTGGCTGGGGCTGCTCTCGGGGCTGTACCGGGCAAACACGGCGAAGAGGAGGATGTTGAGGATTTGGAGGAGGAAGCACAGGCCGGAGAGCCGGAGCCTCGAGGCGGCTGTGTGCTCAGGCATGTCGGGGGGCAGCCAGGGCAGGTGAACCCCTGCAAACGGGGTGCATGAGGAGAGCCACGCTAGGAGCACAAACTCCGCCTGCCAGGGTGGCTGCCAGGTCCTGCCCTGTCTTCCACACCTCCAAGAGACTGCCGGGAGCGGGGCAGCGCTGCCAACACGGAAACTCGGGACTGGATGCCCTGGCACGCCTCCACACCTGGCATTACCACATCAGGTGGCTCAGGCCACTGTGCTGGGAAGTGTGCGGGCTGTGTGGGGTCAATGTCCCTCTCCGCTGGGTGCAGAAGGGGCGGGGGGAGGATTTGGGGAGTGGCAGGAGCTGGGGGGTGGGGGGATGCATGGGGTTTCAGCCTCCGTGTTATAGAAACACGGTGTTTTTGGGGACTGGGTCAGGCAGAGGAGGTGGAGGGTGATGCACAAATGTGGGGGGACTGACCCGCTGTGCAAGTGCTGGCTCAGCAAAGTCCCACAAAGCTAGGCTCAAATTCCCTGCTCAGAAGGAAAAGTGACTGTTCAGGGAGCTTTGGGGATGAGGTTTCCTGTGAGCCTGTGAGGGGAGAAGGAGAATCTGCATCTTGAAAAACAAGAGCAAGAAGCAGAGTCAGAGGCTGCTGATAGAGCCCACGCCAGGAGCTGGGGGAGCTGAGCACGAGGGGTTCCTTTGCTTTTCTTTGGCTGCCTCTGCTTCTGCAGAGGTGTTTGTATTGCACCAAGAGTGGGTGCAGATCCCAAAAAGGGAGAAGAGACAAGGAGCAGAGCAGTAACACAGTGTATGTTCGGGAAGTGACTTGGGTGACTCCTTTCCACAGCACCGGGGCAAATTCTGAACCCAGATAAGCAGTGGTGGGCTGGGGTCATGCCCTGATGCCAACGGGATGGGGAGGGGGGATGAGTCACTGAGGGAGCCCCTGCAAGTGTTCTGCTTCGGGCTGTGGTTTTGTGAGGGCCAAGGACCGTAGCTGCTGCCTTCACTCTGGAAAAAAGTGAGAAACACTCGGCTCGTTTGTGGTACCGCAGAACTGGGAATCAGCATCCTCCAGCCGAGAAGCCTGGAGCTGCTGCTGGGGGAGAACAGGATCTGCTCCTGGAGCCGTGGGCACAGGAAGTGTGAGGGAGGGAGATGACAGACTCTCTGCAGAGCCATGGATGAACCAGATAACCGCGGGGAGCTGCCAGGGAGGAGCTTGCAGTGCTGCTGCTGCAGTTTAACCTCCCACTGCCCGGGGAGAGCAAAGCTGCGGGCACCTTTTGCTCATGGAAATGAGCCAAAGCTCTGACCATTCTGAGCTGGAAGAAGGCTTCCAGTTCAGCCTGCTGGCATCACAATTGATGTCCCTCCTTGAAAAGAGACTGGGAGCAGTGGGGAGCAGGTGGGGGATGAGGGTCTGGGGCCTGAACGTGCCCCCTGGTGCCTCTCTCCCCAAGGGGGGCTGTTGGCTGTGCTGTGCACGCCATGGTGGGGCCAGGATGGTGCTGGGGACAGTCACTGCTTGTCTTGTGATGCCTTCGAGAAGAGCTTCCTCTGCCCTGGGAGATGGGTCCTGGGGGAGGGAGAAGTTGTGGGAGCCCAGAACACAGCCCCATTGTGTGCCTGTGCTTTGCCCCCGGCAGCGTCCCGGCCTGAGGTGATGATGGGGAAGCCTCCCTGATGCCTTTTCAGAGGGCAGGATAAGTCCGGTGGGACTCCAGTGGTGGGACACCCTCCTTGCTCAATCCTCCAGAGCCTCGAGGGATGGGAACGTCATCCCTTCATGGACAGGGAGAGGAGAATGACATTAACTCTTGCCCTGATGTCTGTGGGATCAGAGAGCACCGTCCAGCCCAGCCCTGGGGGCCAACGCCGAGGGGAGGCTTTGCCAGCCCAAGAGGCTGCTGGAGCCCGATGCAGAACTGTCGTTTTCCCTGAATTCCCAACGCTGCAGCCTGCAGATAAAGGGATGTTTGTTAGCCGGGCACACTGTGTTTTGCCGAGCAGAACAATAAAGAGAAAGACACTCACAATGGGAAATTGTGCTTCCTCCTCCCTGTGCGCTCCTCGGGGAGGTGTTGGAGGGGAAAAAAAAAAGAGAAGAAAGCGGGAAGAGACAGTGACAGGGCAGGGAGCGAGAGCACGGCCGGCACCATGGGAGCGGGCATCAAGGGCCAGCGGGGCCGCGGGGCTGCCAGGACCCCGCCCGCCCCAGGACGGTGACAGGGAAGGGAGTGGCTGGGAGCACCTGCTCACCACCTCCGTGTCCCTGTGTCCCTGTGTCACCTCTTCCCAGGAGCCTCGTGGTGCAGCTCCGGCCTTCCCAGAGCCCTCGGCCCCACCATGGGGTGTCCATGACGGAGCTGGGAAGCAGCAGGAGCTGGGGCAGCGCTTGGGCTGGGGGCTTTGGATGGGAACAGCGGCTCCCCGAAGGACGTGTCTGGGGACGGTAAGAAACTGGGGGGGGTGCCAGGAAGGAGGGTTGGCACAGTCTGTGGGGTCAGTGTCCTGCAAGTGGATGTCCCCTCTGCAGAGTAAATGTCTGAGAGCCCTCACAGAGCAGGGCTGTGTCCTCTGGGCCCCACCAAGGCTGAGGTGTGTCCCACTGCATGTCCCTGACCCCTGCACTCCCCCCAGGCACCGTCCTGCCCCCGGCTCTAAGGATGCACAGACTGCTCCTGCTCGGCTGCCTCTGGCTCCTGGCAGCACCCCCAGCTTCCAGCATCTTCCAGCGGCCAACTGGGACCCCAGGTAGGGAGCAGGGCCTGGCAGGAGGGCAGGGAGCCTGGGTAAGGATCAGGGCCTGGGAGGCAGGATGTGTAGGGAGCAGGGCCTGCAGGGAGGACGGGGCACTGCTGTTTGGGGTCGATGCTGGACGGGAGAGGTGATGCTGGGTGGGTCCAGCCAGGGCAGAGGCTGAGCTGTGCCTCCTGAAGGTGCAGGAGAGATGGAGAGGAGCCAGGATGGGTGATGGAAACCAGCAGATGCTGGTGAGGGTTGAGGGGTGCTTGGGGAGGTGTTGGGGGGATGGTGCTGAGGCTGCCCGGGGGCTGCAGCCCCGCTGCGCCTGCAGTACCTGCTGGAGCCCCTCCACCCCACGGTGCACACGCAGCGCGGTGCCACGGCCACCCTGCCCTGCGTCCTGCGCGCCCTGCCCCACAACTACCGCGTGAAGTGGAGCAAGGTGGAGCCGGCCAACTACCGGGAGAACATCATCATCATCACCAATGGGCTGTACCACAAGAACTACGGGCCGCTGAGCCCGCGGGTGCGCCTGCGGCACAGCCACCGCTTCGATGCCTCGCTCACCATCACCGACGTGGCACTGGAGGACGAGGGGCGGTACCGCTGCCAGCTCGTCAACGGGCTGGAGGATGAGAGCGTCTCACTCACGCTGCACCTTGAGGGTGAGGTTGGGCTACATCCCTGGGGGAGGCTGCAGGAGGGGCACCCTCGGCCCCACTGGAGGTGTGTGGCTCTCTGCCTCCAGCCGTGTCCCCCATTGCACCACCCTGTTCCCCAGACTGAAATTCAGCACAGAACCCCCAGGGATGTAAAGTCAAAGCCTCCTCGGGGAGACCATCACCCTCATCCTGTCCCTGTCCCTCCAGGCGTCGTCTTCCCTTACCAACCCAGCAATGGACGCTACAAATTCAACTACCACGAAGCCAAACGAGCCTGTGAGCAGCAGGACTCCCGCCTTGCCACCTACCAGCAGCTATACAAAGGTGAAGCATTCAAAAAAAATTCCTCTTCAGCCCAAAACCACACCTGTCTGGGTATGAGGAGGAGGGAATTGCTGGTGCTGAGCCACCTCTCACCCCACAGCCTGGACAGAGGGTCTGGACTGGTGCAACGCCGGCTGGATCCTTGATGGGACTGTCCACTACCCCATCATCAACTCGCGGGAGCCGTGTGGTGGCCGCCTCCTCCTGCCCGGTGTCCGGACCTATGGCGCCAGGGACAAGCAGAAGGACCGATTCGATGCTTTCTGCTTTACCTCTGCTCTTCAAGGTAGTGCTGCAGTCCCCTGGCCTTGTCACGGTGTGACCGAGCCCTGCTGCCCAGACAGATTTGCAGCAGGGCTGGGGTTGTTTGCAGGAGGGCTCACCTGCAGTGTCCCCATCCCCAGGCCAGGTCTACTTCATCCGGGGCCACCTGAACTTCAAGGAGGCCGGGCAGGCGTGTCGCAACCACGGGGCTGCCATTGCCAAAGTGGGACAGCTCTACTCTGCCTGGAAGTTCTCGCAGCTGGATCGCTGTGACGGGGGGTGGCTGGCGGACGGCAGCGTCCGGTACCCCATCACCACCCCCCGCCAGCACTGCGGGGGCCTGCCCGACCCCGGCGTCCGCAGCTTCGGCTTCCCCAGCAAGGAGATGAGGACCTACGGCACCTACTGCTTCGTGGGGAAGTAAGAACGCCTGGAGGAGAGGTGGGCTGAGCAGAGGGGACACCAGTGGGACACCAGCCCTCATCAAGCAGGCAGAGAGTTTGAGGCAGGGTAGGAGGGGAGGGGTCTCCCAGTGATTTTGGGTGGTTCAGGCATCCTCTGGTAAAGTGATAGAGCTGGATTTGGGTTCTTGGTGCATCCCCTGATGGAGCAGGTGCCCAGGTCCCAGCCTGCTGTGAGGCTTGTGGGGTGTTTGGGACTTACTGGAGAAGCCAGAGCCACTGCTGGACCAGGAAGGGAGGTCTAATCCAGCCCCCCAGCAGACAGCACAGGCTGCCCATTCCCCAACCCCGGTGAATCCCTCGCCCCGTCCTTGCTCCCCACAGCCATGAGGACTCTGGCTGGTGGCTCTGGCTGGTCACTCTGGCTGATGCAAGTGCACAGGACTCGAGCTGGGCATTAATGAGTGTGACTAATGGCGTGTTAATTAATAAAGCAACTGCAAAATTGTATGGCAAAGGCATGAGCTTGCCTGGCTCCTTCCCCTGGGGCCATCTGGCCTCTCCACAAGGGGAATTTGGCCGGGACTTTCCATCCCCGGCGCCCTGTCCAGGGGTTATCTGTGTTCCGGCCACTTCACTTTGGGATTTTATGGGTGTTACTGTTCAGTGCAGCCCAAAACTATAAAAAGCCGTGGAGCTGGCACAGCACAGGGGGAATCACAGCATGGAAAGGTGCCCTGGCACTGGTGATGTGCTGGCCCAGCCCCCCGTATTTGCTGGGAGCAGTGTCCCAACCCGAGCCCTGGCCAGTGCCCGGTGCTGCTGGGATGTGGGGGCACTCTGGGTTGTGTCTCCCTGTTTCTGTCACTCCTGGGGACATGTCTGCACCCAGGCTCTCCAGAGCTGCCACGCTCTGCCCTGTGGGGATGTGCAGCTCTGCCAGTCCCATCCCTGTGCCAGGCCCCCCCAAATAACCAGGTCACCACTCTGTTTACTGGTTTTAATACCCACGGAAGCACAGAGAGGGAGTTTGGGTGACACCCGCCCACTCCAAGCCTGCAGCAGCAGCTTCTGCCTTTCCAGGGAGGTGCAGAAGCCCCCACACCTCAGGATGGGTGCTGAGCTGCAGCAGAGCTTGTATGTCCCCATCTTAACCCCCACCAGGATGTCACAGGATGAGGTGGGAGAAAATGGCCGGAGGCGATGCGGGCACATCCCTGCCATCCCCTGCCTGTAGTGTCCGCCCTGATTTCAACTCTGTTGTGACTCTGGGAACAGAACTCCTGTTGTGCTGCATTTTGGGCCACTGCCGCTTCCTTTTGAGGGGGTCTTTAATTATTATTAGGATTTCTTTGTACAGATATAAAACAAACACGGGGGCAGACACCCAACAGTGAGGTTTCGTGCCACATCGGGGTCCACACCGGGGTCCCAGTGCCGTCCCCATCCACACCAGCTCCAGGGCCCGGGGAGGTGCTGGCTGCTGCCCCAGGGACTCACTCAGTTGTTGGGGGGCTGAGCCAGGCCTGGGGGGACACAAGAAGTCTCAGGTGAAGGGAAAGCACCGTGGGCAGGTGCTGGGGGGTCGGGGGGAGCCCGTCCCTCACCAGGACGGCAGGCCAGCTGGGGCGGCTCCCATGTGCCATCCTCGCGGCAGCGGACGACGGGCGAGCGGCGCGGGGCGAAGCCGAGCCTGCAGCGGTACCGCGCGGTGGAGCCGATCTCGTAGCGCTGCTTTGGTTTGCCAAAGGCGCGGGCGTTGCTGAGGGCGGGGGGCGGCCCGCACTGCACTGCAGGGGGGGACGGCTCATTGCAGTCAGCCACGGGGGCCCCCCCCAGCCCCGAAAAAGCCCACACAGGCTGAGGGTCCCACGCACAGGACTCATTTTCCGGCTGTGGAGGTGGTGGGGCAGCCCCTCTTTGCGTGGGGGTGCAGCCCCCGCCCCCCAGCCTGGGCACAGCTTACCCAGCCCCATTTTGCAGGTGTAGGAGAGGTGGTAGTTGCAGGGCACGTCGCTCCACTGGCCCCCATCGTGCCACACGATGACCACGCAGTTCTCCCCGGAGAGGAAGTAGCTGTCGGGCTGCCCGGGGTGCCAGTTCTCGTAGAGCTGGGGGGACAGGCGGGACGGGGTGCACGGGGCAGCCCAGCACACCCCTTCAGTGTGGGGGGCCCTGCGCCAGCACGCACCCATCTGCAGCCTCCTGGCTGTGACATCCCCGTCGGGAATGAGGTGCCACCTCCGTGCCCCTTGGCGTGGCCTCGGGACCCCGAATCCCAGGGTCTGGCTCCCCTGGGGATGCTCAGCCCAGGTGAGGCAAGCGGCTCTTGTTTGGGAGCCTCAAAGGCCGGCCCCGGGGCTGGACCCTGGTGCTGGAGGAGGATTAGGAAGTGCTGGGGAGGCGGGGGCACGCAGGGGTTGGCAGCCTCACTTACCAGGGGGCTCCCGTCAGACCACTGGAAATCCCCCTCGATGGTCCGGTCGTTCAGGCCGATCCACTGGTACTCCCTGTACTGGTCTGGGGGACAGGGGCTGTGTTGGGGCGGGGACACATCCAGGTGCCCCAGCACCACCTGTCAGGTGGTGGAGGCTGAATTCGAGAAGATTTGGGGTCTGGGGGTGAGTAGGAGGTGGGAGTGTCCCTCGCCCTGCAGCCGGAAGGTGCCGGGAGGTGTAGGGATAAGGGGAGCCCCGAAAGGGACATAGGGGGGTCCCTTTACCCCTCAGCCCCAGGGAGGCGGGACGGGGCTGGCCGGGAGAGGGCGGCAGAGCCGCGGGACTCGCCTGGCCCCACCTGCCCTCGCCTGTCCCTGCAGGTCCCCACCTGGTTCTGCCAGTCTCCTCCCGTCCCTGCAGGTCCCCACCTGGCTCTGCCAGTCTCCTCCTGTCCCTGCAGGTCCCCACCTGGCTCTGCCAGTCTCCTCCTGTCCCTGCAGGTCCCCGCCTGTCCCCACCCGGCCCTGCCGGTTCTCGCCTGTCCCTGCAGGTCCCTGCATGTCCCCACCTGTCCCTGCAGGTCCCAGCGTCTCCCCGTCGGTCCCCACCTGTCCCTGCAGGTCCCCACCTGGAACTGCCGGTCCCAAACTGGCCCTGCAGGTCCCCGCATGTCTCCACCAGTCCCTGCCTGTCCACACCTGGCGCTGCCGGCCTCCACCTCTTTCTGTAGGTCCTTGCCAGTCCCCACCCATCCCTTCAAGTCCCCACCTGTCTGCATCAGTCCCCACACGGCTCTACCAGTCCCTTTTCTGGCCCAGCCAGTCCCTGTCAGGCCCTGTGGCTTCCTGCCTGTCCCTACGTGTCTCTGCAGCTCGCTGTGAGGTCTCTCCCCACCCCTTCCTCCTTCACCCTTACGTCCCTTCAGGCCTCTTTGCTCTCTGTCCCATTCCCACAGCACTTGTCCCCTGCTCTGCCTCCCCCTGCCTTCCCCATCTCCCTCCAAGGCTGATTTCAGGCAGGTTCTGGCTTTGCCTTCAAATTTACTTGCACGGGTCCAACCCTGTGCTGGTCTGTCCGCCCATCACTGGATCATGGAATTTTGCTGGAAAAGGCTTTGCCAGATCCTCAAGTCCAACCCTTCCCCCACAGCCAAGGGCACCGCTGTCCCCAAGTGCCACATCCACAAGTCTTTTAAATCCCTCCAGCAATGAGGACTCCACTGGGCAGCCTGTGCCAGTGCCTGACCACCATTTCCATGAAGAAATTTCCCCAATATCCAACCTAAACCTCCCCTGGTGCAACTTGAGGCCATTTCCTCTGCTTCTGTCCTTTTTACAGTGGGAGCAGAGCCTGACCCCCACCTGACTCCACCCTCCTGTCAGGGAGTTGTAGAGAGGAAAAAGGTCCCACCTGAGCCTCCTTTTCTGCAGGCTGAGCCCCACCAGCTCTCTCAGCCTCTCCTGGTGCTCCAGCCCCTTTCCCCAGCTCTGTTCCCTTCTCCGGTCACATTGCAGCCCCTCAATGTCTGTCTTGTCGTGAGCAGCCCAGGACTGAGCCTGTCTGCTGCCATGCCATGTCCCTCTCCACATTGTCACCTCTCTATCCGTGTGTCCATTCACCCACCCACCCGGGCTGGGCTCTCCCCTGGCTCTTTGCTTCTTGTTTAAAACTTGCAGTGCAGCACTGGGGGTCCCTGGGCAGACATGGGGGATGCAGCAGGGTCTGGGTCATTGTCACGTACCATTGATGAAGTCCTGCTCTTCGGGGGTCAGGATGGTGGCCAGGTGCCCCCCATAGTGCCTGCACTGGGTCTCTGCATCCTCCCAGCTCCTCCGAGTGGAGAAGTGTTTGTAGCAGGCTCCCTGGAAGCTGTCCCAGCCGGGGCTGCACCTCCGCAGTGCTGAGCCACGGCGGGGAGCAAGGAGGGAGAGAGCAGAGGGTCAGGGTGGTGGAGCCCAACTCACCCTGAGCTCCCCCACATTTCTGTCTCCTGGTTCAGCAGCCAAGACAGCAGCAGGAGCTGCGTGGGGATGATCCAGTGTGGCCATGGTGGGACCCAGGGGACTCACGTGTTTCACAGCTGCTGCCTCCGTAGCCAGGCAGGCACAAGCAGGTGAGGTGGGCGCCGTCCTCCACACAGGTCCCTCCGTTCAGGCAGGGGTTGGGGACACAGCCACCTGCAAGGCACATGCAGCCGTCCTCACCGCAGAGCTCGGGGACTCCTCGGTGCCCAGCAGTGCCACAGCCTCATCCCTGCAGTGTCCCACAGCAGCCAGGTCTCTGCACTGGCTCCTGAGGCCACCAGCTCTGGGGCAGGTGAAGGACTCAGGTGCACTGTGATGTGCCCGGTGGCATCCCACTCTGCCCTTCAACCACTGCATGTGAACAGCTCAGCAACCCGGCCCAGAGCTGGCCAGACCTGGGCCTTTGGCCTCCCCCTGGGGTGCAGAGATGACAGCTGGATGCTCTCATCTCCCCATCACTGGGCTCATTGCCACACCAGCCCCTGGCCCACTCCCTCTGCCCGGGGTCAGCTGCTGCTTTCTCCAGAGAGATGCAGTAATTGTGTTTTTGGAGAGGAACATGCAGACGATAAGATAAACCTTTCGGCACATCCCAGCCACATGTCCTCAGCCTGGCAGCAAGGTGACTGCATGCCCGTCCCTCTGGTGTCACCTCCAGCCTGGACAGGGCTGATAACTCAGCCAGCAGCTTCCCCGCCCGCACAGCCCCAGGAGCCCGTTACGGTCATTAATGCACCCAGAGCACATCGTGTGCTCCCAGGCCAGCTCAGGAGCGTGATGAAGGGCTGCTGCCAGCGCCAGCCGAGCGGAGACTCGGAGTCCTTGACCCGCTCCAGCCTAATGATGCCCCATTTTATGGCCCTCGGCTCGGTGGAGACGTGATAAGGGTGATGCTGCCACCCTCACCCACGCCCAGGGAGCGTCACTGCCCCGTGAGGTGCCGGTGCCTCCCTCGGGATGTACAGCTCATCCCCAGCAGACAGAGGCATGGAACAGGATGAGCGATGGAGGGCCCTAATGTCACACGGCTGGCTCTTCCTGAGCATGTCCTTGCCAGGGCAAAGGCAGCCACCCCGTGGGGTCTGGCCACCTTCCACATAGCCTCCTCCGTGCCACGGGACTGGTCAGGGCGCTACCAGACCGGGGGCAGGGACCCCACATGGTCCCCTCTGCTGCAGCTGCCCTTGCAGGGAGCAGGATGGGGCAGAGGTTGGCAGGGGCTTGGCTGCTGGACGGGTGTCAGAGCTGGGATCATCCCAGTGGGGAGGCCAGAGGGTGGGGCTGGCGGGTGACACCCACCCACAGCAGGTCCTGTTCTCGCCCCTCACCCATCTCAGCCACCTCACCCAACCTGTGGGGGGACTGGGGCTCGGGGGGTGGGGGGACGTGGTCCACAGGGGACTGCAGCGATTTCGGGGTGCTCAGCCACTGGGAGCTGCACAAGGCAGGGTGGTCTTGGTGGGGTTCTGCACCCCATGACCCATCAGTGTCCCCCATGTCTCCCCCTGCTCATGCCATGCAGCGTCCAGCCCTCATCCCTCCTCCCGGGGCGGTGCAGGAACAGTCAGACCCAGGGGGGCCACATGGAGAGTGCAAAGCAGCCACACCCCTCCCAGACCTCACAGGCGTCCCATCCACCCCATTCCCGGGGACTCGCAGGGCCGGGGTCGGGGGATTAGTTCGTCAGTGGGAGAGGCGCATGGGCAGCAGGCGCAAGGACGAAGGGAAGAGCTCGCCGAGATGCTTGTTCTACAAAGCTTTTAATTCCCTTTATTAGTACCACGGTTAGTCAGAGCAGGGGCTGGGGCCGCCTTTTGCTTATTGGGCTTTTTCATGGAAACAGTCATTAAAACACTTCACAGAAGTAGAAGAGATTTAAGTGCATGCAGAGATCAGACCAATTTGTTTGACAAATATGTGCTTCTCCAGACCTGTAACCTTCCCTTACCCAGCTGAGGAGGACAGAGAGAGAAAGAGGAGGAATAGACAGACGGACAGACAGAGGGAAGCACAGCGTGAAGGAAAGGTGTTGGCTATCTCTAGTGCCAGAGAGCAGCCAGGAGGGCTGCACCGAGGGCAAGGGTGGCACGGCAGGGACCCTGGGCCGAGCAGGCACCTGCCCCGACGCTGGCCCGCTCGGTGGGCAAGGCGGGCAGGGGCACAGCTGTGCTGGGGGCTGGATCCCCCAATGCGGTCCCGGCCAGGACCACCCCAGAGCTGTCAGTACGGGGAGAGGTGATGCCATCCCTGAGGGTCCCACCTGGTTCTCCAGGAACGGCTGAAAGGAAACCCTCCACGGTTGCAATGGAGGGAGCAGGTTGCTCTTCCTCCTCCTCCTCCTCCTCCTCGGAAGCTGCAGCAGGCATCCCGCGGTCAGCGCCCGGCGGTCGCGGCGCAGCCTCCTCTCCTCCCAGGGCCGGGGCGCTGCTGCTGCCGGGCAGCTCTGCGTGCCACGGTGTCACTGCGGGGACAGTGCTGCCGTCCCCCGGGGCCGCAGGCGAGGGGAGCCACACGGCTCCCGACTGCTCCTCTCCCTCCTCCTGCGTGTGCGGGGGCGCGGAAGGCAGCGGGGACGCGCCGGGGCTTTCGACCACGTCTCCGGAGAGCTCGGCGTCTTCGGCCGCAGGAAGGGGGGTGCTCGCCCCGCCGGACTTGTGACCGCGGCGGGGGGTCCCGCCAGGCTCTCGGCTCTCTGTCGAAGTGGCAGAAGCAGCACTGGTTGGCGACGTCAGACGGTGCCCAGGTGCCCCAGGGCTGGCAGCGTGGGCCGGCTGCCCCAAGGCGTCCCGCGGGCTGTCGGGGCGCTGTGTGGGGGCGACGGGGCTGGGCGGCCGAGGAAAGCCCTCAGGAGGCTCCGTGTCACCTGCTGGGGCACCGGTGGGTCCCTCTGGCTCCAGGGGCTGGCTGGGGTCTCGCCCTCCGCCCGGGCTCTCCGCCGATGTGCTGCCAGGGCCCCCGCCCGGCGCTGCTCCCTGCTCCTCCTCTGCAAAGGGCAAGGCAGAAAGGCAGTGAGAGGCCGGCGCCGGGAGCCAGCCAGAGCACGGGGCTGCGGGCACCGGCATCGCCTGCCAGCACTGCCAGTCTTGCTCGCACAAAGGTGTGCGGGGAGATGGAAGTGGCCCCGAGCCCGTGTGACACTGTCCCCTCTGAACCGGCACGGCTGACTGAGCTCTGGTCCGGCCACTGCCAAGCCCAGCCCCGGCTTTCCTGTGGTGGGGGCCGTGCTCAGCCCCTCACCGCTGCACCTCGCCTCATGTCCCTCCAGCTGCCAGCTCCCTTCTCCAGTTCCTTGCGCTGCTAAACCGTGGTCCGGCACAGACCCTGCCCGCTGGACTCCAGCCGAGGGACACGCGGATGTCCCCGTACCTCTGCACAGCCCTACACTGGTGCCCTGGCCATGGGTGCCGCCTCCACGGGAAGGACGGGGACAGCTGGGGTGACCCGGGCACCCTCAGGTGCCTCTGACCTCTCCTTGCAATCCTGGCACCTCCGTTCTGTGGCTGCTCTCTGTGTCCCAGCCCTGGCAGCACCAGGCAGCTGCTCGAGCTACCAGTGTGGGACAGTCCGTGCCACCACCGTGGCTGCCCCACTGTCCTGTCCCCCCACTGTCCTCCGCAGGGGATGGGCTCCCCAGCTTCACACCGCAGCTAAGGGGGACACCTGCCTCAGGGACAGCCAGGGCTGTGGGGAGAGGGGAGGCAGAGGTGGGGTGACCTGAGGACACGGAGGTAGCTAGTGGGGGGTGCCGGGCCCCTGGCCCCAGGGCGTCTTCAGGGGACTGGCTCGGCTTTTCCAGCTCAGCGTCCTCAAAGAAAGGGACGGCGTAAATAGCCCCTCGCGACTCAATCTCCACTTGCGCTCTGGGCAGCTGCAGCTCCTCCAGCTTTTCTGCCACTGTGACAATCTCCTGGAGGAGATTCTCCTCGGGCTCTTGGGCTTGGTATTTTCCTGCAGCCTCAGGGAAAGAGTTTGTCCCTTCTGTGGGCAGAAAGAAAGTGGGGTATTACTGCCCTGTCCTGGCTCCGCGGCAAGCAGAGATGACCTCACTCCAGAGCAGGTCTGGAGCCTTGGCACCCCAGTAGGGACCCAGTTCTCCTCAGCCTCCCCTTCCCCCTCTAGACAGGGTCAGCACAGGGGAGGATCAGGCCCTCCCAGGCGCTGGCAGAGCCAACAGCCCCAGTAGGAGCTGTAGGGCTCGGCAGCGCAGGGTGGGGCCAGACCCTAAACCCTGCATTCCCCTCCCTGTGGGGATCCTTCTCTACACCCCCATCGCCCCCCCCGGGGAGGGCAGACGTGCACAGGGAGTTAGTGGGTTACAGGGGTTGTGGAATCATGGGACGGGTCCATCCTGCCTAAGCCATGGCTTTCCCTGCTGAGAGATGGCGAAAGTGAGGCACAGAGATGCACAGCATCCCCATACCGTGAGCTCCCATGGCCCTGAGCGGATACACAGAGATGTGGGATCAGGCAGGAGGAGTGGAGGGACAGCTCTTCTTCCTTCCATGCCCATTATCCCTGCCAGCCTCTGTCCTTCCTCATCACTCGCAGGCAGTGCCATGCCGCTGCCTACAGGTCTCCTTCCTGCCCACCGCAGGAGAAATCGCCCCAAGCCAGCCTGGCAGGCTGTATCCCACAGCCCCAGGGACCCAGGAGTGCCCCCCAGGCCAGCAGCCCTGGGGGATGAACCCTCCCGGAGCCGTGCCCACAGAGCTCACGCAGACCGACGGTGCCATGCAGGACATCCCTGTTCTGTCACAATAAAGTGGCACGAAGTACTGAGGACATGCAGGGCGTCCCTACTCTGCCACAAAGTGTCAGCATGCACTGTTGAGACCATGCAGAGCATCCCTCCTCTCTCGAGAGGTATCAGCATGCAGTGTCAGGACCATGCAGGTTATCCCTCCCCTGGCACGGTGTATTGGCATGCAAGGCACCCCCATCCCACCACGGCAGGCCGAGACGGAGCCAAACACCCACCCCCACTCTGCCCCACAGCGCGGCACCCGGCACAGAGAGCACGGCGAGATCCCACCACAACCCCGACCCCGCAGGACACCCCGGCCCTGCTGCACCCAGCGCACCCTCCGGGCACACGCACCCCTGCCCGGGGGCTTCCCGAGGCCTCCCACCGGTCCCTGCCTGGGAGCATCTGCGGGCCAGCGGTGCCCCTCTTTACCTCGGAAGCAGTACGCATCGTATCTGCTCTGGGCATCGGGGAATCCCGTCTGGTTGCGGAAGAGGAAGATGGTTTTGACGCCCGGCAGAGCCCCACCGCAGCGCTCCCGGGGGGTGACGATGGGGTAGCGGACGCTGCCGTCGGCCAGCCAGCCGGGGCTGCAGGCGTCCAGCCCCGCGTTCCAGGCTGCGTAGAGCTGCCCCGGGCTCGCCAGCTCCGCGCCCAGCGCCCGGCAGCGCTGCGCCGCCTCCTCCAGCGTGAACCTGTCTGGGGCCGTCTCCAAAAAGATCTCCCCTGCGAAGAGAGGAAGGAGACGGGGGTCAGAGCTGGGGAGTGCGGCACGGGCTGCGGGAGCCCCCTCACCTCCTCTGCTCTCGGCATGACCCCAGGAGCTGGCGTGGAGATGGAGACTCCGGCGTGTGGAGGCACACCAGGGGCCTGAGGAGGCCTCCTTCCTGCCTGCTTCCCTGCATCCCTGCCTGCATCCCTGCCTGCATCCCTGCCTGCTTCCCTGCCTGCATCCCTGCATCCCTGCCTGCATCCCTGCATCCCTGCCTGCATCCCTGCCTGCTTCCCTGCATCCCTGCCTGCATCCCTGCCTGCATCCCTGCCTGCATCCCCACCTGCATCCCTGCCTGCCTCCCTGCCTGCATCCCTGCCTGCTTCCCTGCCTGCATCCCTGCATCCCTGCCTGCATCCCTGCATCCCTGCCTGCATCCCTGCCTGCTTCCCTGCATCCCTGTCTGCATCCCTGCCTGCATCCCTGCCTGCTTCCCTGCATCCCTGCCTGCATCCCTGCCTCCCTGCGTGGAGCTCTCACGCCACGTGGGATTCCTGCCCTTGCAAACAGACCTGGGACTTTAAAGCACCCATGAACGGGACTGCAGAGGAGCAGGTCCATGCCCTGCGCTGTGCAATCCATGTGTGGGCCATTTCTAAGGAGACCTGCAAGCCCAGTGAACGCTGTGGTGGGGCTAAGGAGGGCTGCGGCCACTGCCCTAAGGCACGGTACGGATCAGCCCCCACACAATGGCACTGCTCTCCCTGTGCCAGTACATCGTCCCCTGCACACAAGAGATGTGTCCCTCATCCGTGCCACCTGCCTGGCACCACCCTACTGACCCCACAGCAGCTGCCACCACCAGTGGGGACCCCCATCAGGACCCAAAGGAGGGAGCAGCCACCCCCATGCACACACGGTCGGGCAGGATCTGCAGCCCTGCATCACATGCAGAGCACGGCATGAGCACAAATGGCACAAACCCCAAACCACCTCACACAGAGCGAACTGCTGGTCTGGGGCAGATCGCTGTGGGCACACCCCAGCCTGAGCACTGCCTGCTGCAAGGGAGAGAGCACCACACCCCACCAAACTGAACCAGGAATGCTTTAGGAAGCAGCACAGCAAGTCCCCGCACCCGAGAGACAGTGCCTGCAGTTCAGGGCAGCTTTTTCACTTGGGTCTACAACAGGTTACAGGGGTGAGTTAGTGTGGGAGCAAAAGCAGAGGAGGGTAAAAGGTGGCTGGCAGCACCATGGGCACCTGGGAGGTCTTCAGCGTAGCAGTACACATCGTACATGTCCTCTGGGTCCACCACTCCGTAGTTCCTCACCCCAGGGAAGCCGTTCATGTCCCCATAGCAGGCCTCGCGGGGTGTCTGGATGGGGTACCTGGGGCAACAAAGCACAGGGCTGGTGACAGGAGAAGGAATGACGGGGTGAGGCCGTGGGTGCAAGGCCCGGGCAGCTGTGGTGCCCACCTGACGGTCTGGTCGGCGATCCAGCCGGCGTCACACTGCTCGTAGCCACCCAGGTAGGCGGCATAGAGCTGCTCAGGGGTGGCAATGCTGGCGCCGATCCGGGCACAAGCTTCCTGTGCCTCGGCAAAGGTGTAGGCGTAACGCATGGAGCCCTCCCGGTAGTGGAACACCACCCCTGGGGGCAGACACAGGCATGGGCAAGGGGCTTCACAGCAGCCCCCCACCCACGTGGGTGCAGATGCACCCAGGGGGGCATTTGCTGAGCCAGGAGAGGGCCCCGCCCCAAATCCCTCCACTCCCCACCTTGAAGTACCTTTGACTTTGACATGGAGGATGTCGTGGCCGTCCTCGATGCCGTGCTGCACATCACAGCGGTAGATGCCAGAGTCGTTGGGGCGCAGCTCGGTGAGCAGCAGGGAGGCGTTGGTGTAGCGCTGGTGAAAGATGGGCAGGGAGGCGCGCAGCCGATAGTCCTCGCTCACCTTCACCCTGTCCCCCCGAGCTACCAAGATCTCCACCTCCCTGCCCTCAGAGATGAAGGTCCACTTGACCCGGGGGGTTCCCAGGACCGCCCGGCGGCCACCCGTGGCAGCAGTGGGCTGGGGGCCAAGGTAGGTGATGAGGCAGGGGATGGTGATGTCGCCTGCCAGCACAGCGTCGAGGGCTGGGTGGCGTGGGATGGAGACTTGCAGAGCCTTGAGGTCCTCTGGGTGGGAGAAAAGAGGAGCCATGAGCAGGACTGGTGTGGAGCCCCCCCGAGCCCCCCACTGCAGGGCAGCAACGGGGCAGGGAGTTACACAAATGTGGGTGACGGTGCTGAGTTACCTGTGCCATCTCCAGGGCCAAACACCTCGGGGACAGCTGTGGGGACAAACACCCAGAGCAGCAGCAGCAGCGGGAGGGCTGGGGCCATGCTCTGCCCTGCAAGGGGGGAACAAAAACCACCGGCTGTGCTTAGAATTCATAAAAGCATGAAAAATATCCCATCCCTGCATCAGGAGGAGTGGCAGGGGAGAACCCTCAGCCCATGTGTGTAGGGGTGGGGTGATGCATCGGGGCACAGAGGGAGAGGCCAGCTCTGGCACGGCCACAGGGCAGTGGAGAGGAGAGGGAGGGAAGGAAATATGCCCTGGTTCACTGGAGGTAGAAGACAACATGAGCAACCCAGTCCATTGGCTTGGGAGCCACTGGGTGCCATCCAGCCCCTCTGACCCCCCCGGGAGCTGGGTCCCCTGGGGACAGCAGAGTCCAGCCTGGCCCGGACAGCACAGGCGGCCTGAGCCCAAGCGCCGGCTGCAGTGGGCAGGGAGGCGATGCCAGCACCAGGGCCATGTGCCCACGGTGCCACCGTGAGAAACCTCAGCAAGGGTTTGAACAGCGTCTGTTTGGTCAGGAAAGAGGTGGTGAGGGAGGCGAGGGAGCCAGCAGGGCACACATGTGTGCTCATGCTGCTGCACGCACGTTTCGGCGTGCACTCGTGCGGGTGTGCACACGCGTGTGCGTGCGCTTGTGCACGTGTGCGCTGATGGGGGCGGCTCGGGAGGGAGCTGAGGTCAGCGAGCTGCCGAGGGGACAGCCCAGAGCACACAAAGCACGGGGCAGAGGGGGAGGGAAGGAGCAGGACGGCTTCTTTGCCATTCAGCTCACGCTGGAGACTCCCCGCGCGCGGGCTGGGAAAACCGAGGCTGACCAAAGCAGCCATTATGTCCCAGGCCTCTCTCAGGCTGCCTGGCACAAAGGGCTCTCACCGGTGGGCTGGGGACCAGTGCTGAAAGGAGAGCCCAGTGACCAGCACCGCCATCACTGGGCCCCAGACATCTCCGGGGAGCAGCACAGGGGGTGACAGGCTCATCATGGGGGACTCCGGCTGCTCTTGCAGCCGTCCAGAGAGGATGCTGGTGCTGGGAATGTGGGGAGATGTCCCTGCCACATGCACTGCTCCAATACCCCCTCACCCCTCTGCAGAGGCTCCTTGTGGGGCTGGAGGCTCCTCAGCCTCCCGTGCCAGGGATGCATCGTGGCATTCCCTGGGAGCTGCACACCCTGAGGCTCACAGCAGCTTTGTAATTTATGAGCTCTTTGCTCTGTATTGATTCCAGCAGCCACAGAAGCGGCTTAGGCAGCCCCATGTCTGGTCACTGGTCACCAGGGACAGCCTGACAGGAGGCTGGCCCGGTCACCTGCATCCCTCCTCAATCAGTGTTCCCAGAGTGTGCCCAGGGGACCACTGCTCCAGGGAAGGGGTGTGAATACAGCCCTGGGCACCAAACACTGTGCACGCACACCCCAGCACCAATTCCCATGGACAAACAACCCTGGCACCACACACCAGGGATGCACATCCCCTGGCACCACACACCACGAACATGCAGCCCTTTAACCATGCACATAAAACCTTGGCACCACACATGGATGTACATCCCCTGGCACCACACACCAGGAACATACAGCCTCTGGCGTGACACAGATGCAAAGCCCCTGGCACCACGGACACACAGCCCTGGCAGCACACACCAGGTACATTCTCTGGCACCACACACCATGGGTGTACAGCCCATGGCACTGCCCACATAGCACAGGGCACTGTCCATGCACAGCTCCTAACACAAAACTCCGTGAACTTGAAGCCCCTGGCACCACACGCCGTGGGCATCAACCATCCTGTGCAGACCACAAATGTCCCCTTCCCAGCAGGAGCTCAGCAGGAGCAGCCAAAGCTTGATTGCCCAGGACCTGGTCTGTGGTGCCAGGGCCAAGCCAGGGGCTTTCTGTGCTCCGGACGGATATTTTGAATGCAGCCCCATGGTTCTGGACCAAGGGACAAAACCCTCCTGCGTGGCAGCTGTGGCCAGGCTCCAGCACGGGGGCTGGTGCCACCCCCCGGGCAGCCAAGCGAGGAAGGCTTTTGTCACAGGCACCTTTTCTTCCCATCCCCAAGGCGCCGTGGTGGCGTGGACAGCAGCCCTGAAGCCCTGGGGAGGAAATCCAAGTGATAAAACTCCACAGGAATTGGGCAAGCTGGAGTGCCCGCTCCCCTCCTGTGCCCATCCCTGGCTGGACCGGTGTGCTGGCCCTGGGAATGGGATGTGGAAAGGGTTAAACCCAGTTTCACCATGCCCATGGGGGATGTCCTGAAGTCCTGGAGTCCCATCATGACCAGAGACACGCTCAGATGTCAAGTTTGGGGTTTGGGGTTGGATTTTTGCGTTGGGTTTTTTTCCTGTTTTCCATAAATGGAAAATCTTTTGACCCACAAGTCATGAGGGAAAAGCTGGGAGCAGGACTAGGGAAGGGCAGCCAAAATCATTGAATGGGTATAATGGCAGCAACTTGTGAGGCTCAATCATCCCGGACACCTCAGAGCTCAGGAGCTGCCAGGATCAGACAGACACGTAGGCACGCACGCAGATGGCAGGGCCTGCTAACCTCCATTTCTGTGGGAAACCAGGTGGAAAATGGAGCTGAAGTCTATTTTGGGACAGGAATGATCTTTCTTTCTCCCCTGAGCTCGGCCCTGCTTTCAGAGCTGGCTCCTTGAACACGGGACCTGCAGGATCCGGGGCTGCAGCACCTGGTCCAGGGCTCGACACAGGAGATGCTGCGAGTGGCAGGGGGGGGTGGGTGTCCCTTTTCATCTCCGGGGAGGGGTTTTCTTCTCGGCGGCCCCTTGTCCCCTCCACGTGACAGTTGCTCATCGCGGCTCCCAAGGTGCCCTGGCAGCCCGCAGCGAGCTGGAGGAGGGGGGAGCAGAGCGGTGGCTTTCCAGGGATGCTCAGCTGCAGAATGAGTCAGCAGCCGCCGGCACAGCCTGGCCCCGCTCCAGCCCCATCCCCACCAGCAAAGGGCTCCGGACACGCCGCTGCTGCCCCGGCCGCCGAACGGGGACGGACCCGGGGCCACCGTTCGCACGTGGCTGAGACGTGCCTGTCCCTCGGAGCTGCAAACTGGAGCTGCATCCAGGATCGGTCCCCAGCCCCACGGGAGGGTGGGGTGCGACCATCGGAGGGGTCCCCGGAGTGCGGCCGTGCCAGGGATACGCCAGCTCAGGGATGGGCGGGGAGGGCTCGGCAGCCTCTTGGCAGCGGCTGCTGGCAGAGCTTAAAAGGCCGGAAGCAGGTGGGGAGAAGGGGGGGGTCCCTCGGGTCCCTCCAGCTGCCAGAACCCCTCGGGCCCCCCCCTAACAGGGAGAAAGGGGTTCCTTGTTGCAGGGGGGTCTGGGAGAGCACAGGGAGGGTCCCTGGGGAGATTCAGTCCCGCACAGAGGGGTGGGGGTGGGAGCAGACCCCGCAGGAGCCGCCAGGGACACACGAGCACGTGTACCCCTGGGTAAGTGTGTCACACACACACGTGAAGGTTTGCACACCCATCGCCGCCTCCTCCGGCTCTGGGGCTTAGGTGGGGGAAACTGAGGCACGAGGTGGGGCGGTAGTGAGGGGTGGAGGATGGGGGTCCCAGATTGCGGCACTGCAGCTCAGGTGGGACCCAGCCCCGCTGCCGCTCACCAGCAATCCCGCATCTCCCCGCTCCCAGCACAAAACCACCCCATCTCCCAGTTTCCCCAGTCTAAAGCCATTCCCTGAAAAGCAGTCCCAAAATATCCTGCTCACCCTCTCCCTTCCATGCCTGAGCCCAGAGTTGGAAAAGGCTCCAGGCTGGGGCAGAGGGAAGTTTCTCCCACCCCCTGGGCGGCCAAAAGGAAGAGCAACAGGTTCTGGGTTGGGCCGTGATGGGAGAAGTCGGGGCGACAGGAGCAGCGGCCCCCGGCAGGGCCGCTCAAGGGCAGCCCCTTCATCCTGGGGACGAAATGCTCCGGCTGCGGGAGGGGAGGGGGACTGCAGTAAAATTCCCTCTCCCCGGGACACCCCACGGTTGATCTGGGGTTCACACCGGGGCTGCTCGGCTGGAAAAAGCCATGAAAATCCTGGAAAATTTTCTCCTGGTCCCTCCTGCCGTCCCCCACTGGGACACCAGCAGAGGGTGGGGACAGAGCCGAGAGAGCTGAGGGAGGACAGGGAGACCCGGCGGTGCCCTACAGCCATCCCAAACCCTGGGCTCGGCCCCAGCCCCCCGGGACCGGGCAGCTTTGCCCCTAAACCCAGCCCACCCCCACGGGGAGCAGCGACACGGCCGGGCAGGAGTCGGGGGAGCCGGATCCCTGTCCAGCTCCGTGCCTCAGTTTCCCTTTCCACTGCTACCCTGCCTATAACCTCCTTGGGGACAAGGACCCGGGCAGACACTCTGCAGGACACACGGGGAGGACTCATGGAACACACCAGACCCCTCCTGGATCCCTGACCCCTCTCCCAAAACGAGAGTCCTGTGGGAGCAGCGGCGGGAACAGCCCGGGAAGTGCCCCTTCTGCCCAAGAGCCTCGAGCCGCGCTGCCGGAGGGGCTGCGGGGCGGGCTGGGCTCCAGGCTGCAGCAGTCGGGCAGCACCCAAGTCCTTTCTCCTTCCAACTTCGCAAGAGCCCCCCCCAGCCCCCGCTCTGCCTCCGGCGCTGCGGAGCCGCTACAAGCTGCTCCCTTTGAAAAAAACTTGCGGCGCGATGCCGCGCTCGGGAGGGTCGGTGACAAGGACAAACCTGCCCAAAGCGGCACCGAGGGGTCCCGCAGCCCCGAGCATCCCCCGCTGCAGGGCAGGAGGACGCCCCGTGCCCCCCGCGCCTGCATCCCGCGGGGAAAAGCACCGGGAAACCTCTCGGCATCCCCACGCCTGCTCAGGTCTCGTCTCACTTTCTGCCCGTGCGGAGGTGAAACGCGATATTGAAATGAAAAGCGCAGTACGGCAGCGCCCCGGGGGCACCGCAGCGCCCGGGGCACCGCCGGCCCCCGCGCTCCCCGCGCCCCACCTTGCTCCGTGCGCGGCGGCAGCCCCGCGGCGGGGGCCCCTCTGTGCGGCGCGGGGTCCCCTGGCCCGGGGTCCCGGCGTGGGGCTGAACTGCGGCTCCTCCGGGGCAGCGCGGGCAGCGGGCGGCAGCAGGTTGGCAGGACGGCTGGGAAGGAGCTGCACCAGGCATAAGTGCAGGCACCGAGAAAAGAGGCTTCTGTGTGTGTGTGTCCGTGTCCTCCACTCTTCTTTTTTTTTTTTTTTTTTTTTCTCCCTTCCCTTTTCCCTCCTCCTTTTATATTTATTCCGTCCCCTAATTAAGAAGGAAAAAAAAAAAAAGAGATATTACCGTGTTGGCAGGCGCCTTGTCCCTCCCCGTCCCTCCCTCCTGGCAGCTGGCGAGCCCCGCACGAGAGGAGGATGCTCAGCCCGGGCACGGCGTTAACCCAATGCAGCAGAAGTGGGGGAGCAGCTGGCGCTGGCTGCCCTGGACCCCACCAGAGGGTGGGGAGGGGGTCTCCCTACCACAGCCCCTGCCATGGCATGGGAATGCCCTTGGAATGGTTATTCCTCGTATTTGGCAGCTTCAGCTGGACGGGGAGGGGGCCACGGGCGGGGGTCCCGGTAGCCAGCAGAGGCTTTGTGATGCAAAAGCCCTTTTGCTGCGAGGCTGAGGTGGGTGGAGGCACCGTCCGAGGGCTGAAGGAACCCAGGGGCTTTGCCAGCCCCGAGAGGGTGGTGGGAGCAGCCAGAGCCGAGCTCCCAGCACAGCACTCACAGCCAAGTTTGATCCGGCAGAGAGATGCCGTGCCTCAGTTTACCCACCTGCATCTGCCTCAGGGCCAGGATAATTTATGCATCTTCAGGCTGGAATGAGGGTTCCTGGAGGAATGTGTGGGGATCGGGGCACCCAGCGAGGTCTGGGGGGCGGCTGGGACCCCTCACTTGCAGACTCAAGGCCCTTGACAGAGGGGCAGCACCCAGGAGCTGGCATCAGGGATTTTTTTTAACCAGATCTCGCTCAAACTTTCCCTGGCACGGAGCATTCCCTGCCCGGGGGGGCGGCGCGGAGTCTGCCAGGGAATTGCTCGGGTGAGTTTGCAGAAAGCCGCAGCTCCTGAGCAGAATTAATCATTTGTCGCCCTGGGAAATAATTGCAGGCGGCAGAGTCAGTCTCGTTAGCGGAGCGGTTCGGCGGGGGCTGAGTGTCCAGCGGGTGATGCTCGGCCGGGGGGGCACTCACCCCGCAGCGCTCTGCCCGCCGGGACGGGCAGGAGTGAAACCCCAGGGCTGCCCCAGCCTCTGCCCCCCTAAACCCAACGCATGAGGTCACATCCTGCACCCGGATGGGAAATCCATGCAAAAAATTGCATTCTGTGGGAAAGGGCTCGCGGCTGGGGGAACCGCGGAGTGCCTGCTCAGCAAGGAGCGTCCCCCATCCTAATTGGGAACAAATGTTCCGGCAAGCCTGGGGTTTCCTTGCTGGCTCAGAGGGAACTTTCCAGGGTTGCTACTCTGCCAGCTCCTTCCCAGGGCAGCTCCTGGTCCTTCCTGGCTGTTGGCATCGATGGGGCAAAGTCCTTGGGACATCCAGCTCCTGGAAGGGGCAGGAGGGAAGGGAGACAAGCGAGGCAGGAGCCGGGCACAGCCCTTGTTGGACACCGGAGAGTCCCCAGCCCCGCCTGCAGCTCCGGAGGCGCTGAGGCTCAGCCCTTCCCATTAGCTCAGCCCCAGCAGCCAAGGGCATGGAAAGGTCCCCACAGGGATCCTCAACCACCACAGCCCCCGGCCCCAGCTGAGTTCGGGCTGAAAGGGCCTCAGTGCCCAGCTGTGCTTCCTCCTCCTCCTCCTCCTCCAGCCCTGCCCGAAGTCACGTACCAGCGCCGGCCGTGCACCCCAGCACATGCCAGCTTCCACCCTGGGGCTGGGACACCCTCAAACCTCAAACTGCCACCCCCACAAACCTCTGCTGCTGCTGAGTGGCCACCCTGAGCACCCCACGAGGACAGGAGGACACAGACATCCCACTCCCAGGGGGTGCTGACCCCAAGCATTCCCCAGAGGTCCGGACATCTCCCTCCTGAGAGGCTTCTGACCCTGAGCGTCACCCAGTGACACAGACATCCCCATCCTAGGGCATCCTGAACTCAGCATTCCCCAGGGACATCCCCCTCCGGAGAGACTCCTGACCCCGAACACCCCTCAGGGACATGGACATCCCCCTCCGGAGAGACTCCTGACCCCGAACACCCCTCAGGGAGAAGGACAGCTCCCTCTGGAGTGTCTCCTGACCACGAACACCCCTCAGGGAGAAGGACAGCTCCCTCTGGAGAGACTCCTGACCGCAGCCATCCCCCAGGAGCACAGATGTCCCCATCCTAAGTCACAACCCCGGGCACACCCTGGAAGGAAGGGATACCCAGCCATGTGCACTCCAGGGTGCCCCCAGCTCTGCCCCCTGGCTCCCCCACACAGGGAGGCCCTGGGACCCCTCAACACCCCTGGGGACCCTGAGTCCTCCCCGGGCTGCAGGATTTGGACCATCCCACTGAGCCCTGCTGTTGGCTGAGAGAGAGGGGACCCAGCACAGTGGGGAACCCCAAAACAAGGGCAGGAGGAGGAAGAGGAGGACAAGGCCAGGGAGGGAGGAAATGCTCACTCCCAGGGCACCTCCCAGAGTACCCGTGAGCACTGGGGGTCTTCTTGCAGCCAACACCAGTATTGGGGGCACCTGGACATCCCAGAGGCACCCAAGAGGAGGTGAAAGGAGGAAAGTGGGAGCAGCCAGGCAGCAGGGGAGGCCAGCTCTGGAGCTGATGTGCTGTGGAAATAAGGAGGAGGAGGATAAAGACACGCAGCAGGGCTTCATCACCCCACTGTCCGGGGCTCTGGGGACCCCAGATCAATTATCTGACCGCAGCACTCCCTGGGCTCCTTAATGGCATTTCAGTCTTGGCTGTGAGAGGCAAACCAGAGCCGGGCCAAGGAGCCAGACAGGATGTCTGGCCGGAGATGAGCCGGAAAGATGATGCCTTTGGGGACCCCCGAGCCGGGTCATCCCCCCGCCCACCCCACCATCCAGGCACCAGGGGAAAACTCCCTCCGTCCGAGGGGTTGCTGGGACCCCACTGTTGCTGCTCCCCATGTGGGGGGCGTGAGACTCCCACCAGCTCCCGAATGGTGCGAGGCTGGAAGGAGCTCGGGGACGGCTCTGGGTGGCCTTTGCCAGCAGAGGGGACTGTTGCTTGTCTTTCCAGAAGCGCTCGCCTAGAGCCTGGCCCGTGGGACAGCTCGGGAGGACACATTCCTGTCCTCCGTGCCCTGGTGAGGACATAGCAGGGACCCTCCCGTGGGAAAAAGCACCGTCTGCTGGGAGGGGGAGGACCGGCAGAAAGGGCTGGCAACAAGTCTCTCCCCAAGTGACATTTTCCTGCCCCTTTTGTTCACAGAAACCTCCCGAGTTTGAATTTTTGAATCTCTGCCCCTTGCCAGCGCACTGCCCTTCCCCCAAAATAAGTCAGATGGGGTAAACAAAAAGAGAAAATCAAAAATCCTAATCCCTAAATGCTCCCCGTGAAGCGATTCCCATCTCGACCGTGACTGCCTGACGGCGCGGGCGAAAGCTCTGACGGAAACCCAACGCGGAGCCGACGCTTGCCAAGTTTCGGAGGCTGCCGGAGGAGCAGCTCCCGTCGGGCTCCCGGCTCTGCTCAGCACATCCCGCCGCGGACATCTGGAAAGAAGGAAGACTGCAGCTGGACACAGCTGGATGCAGGGCCCCAGAAGGGCATCGGCTGGGGGGACGCGCGGTGCTCCCCGGGGCAGCTCTCCCTCTGCAAAGGGATTTCCGTGTTGGTGGATCCCGTGCACCGGACCTGCCGTGGCTTGTGCTGAGTCCCGGACAGTCCCGGGGTCCCCGACATCCTCGGTGCAGCCATGAGCTCCCCGGGACCGTGAGACCCTCGGTGTGCTCCTTTGGGGGTCCCTTGCCCCGAGGTTTCGGAGCAGCACAGGGCTCACAGGCCCCCTCGGAGGGATGCTGCAGCCAAGCCCTCAGGATGGGCATCTGCCAACTGCATTTGGACATCTCCCAAGCTCCACGCCGAGCCCCACGGCAGCCCTCCAGCTCCCTGGCGTGGCCCTCAGCCTTTAGGGAGGGCATTCCCAGCCAAGTCACCCGGGGAGAGAATCCAAGCCCTCAAGCCACCCTTCCAAAGTGGGAAGGAGCACCTTGCTCTTCCCCAGGGCAGGGAAATCAGAGCTCAGCGTCGAGCCCACGTGGGCTGGAGTCGGCCCGGCTGTGCAAGGGTTAAAGTCGGCTCTTCGTCCGGGTCTCGGGGGCCTCCCACTCGCCATCGCAGAGTATGAATAGCTGCGCTCCCCTCTGCTCGCAGCCACTCGCTTCCTTCCCCGCCTTCCCACTCTGCCTCGGCGTTCTCCCCGGCATCCTCCTCCCCCGGCGTCTTCCTCAGGCAGTGCCGGCTCCAGAGCCCCGGCATCCTCGGGCAGCGCCGATGCTGAGCACGGAAACTTTCGCAGGGGCGAGAGCCCTGGGAGAGGAGTCGCTGCAGATGTGGGACCTCAACAAGCGGCTGGAGGCGTACCTGGCCCGCGTGAAGTTCCTGGAGGAGGAGAACGAGGTGCTGCGAGCTGAAATCCAGAGCACCAAGAGCAGCCCGGCAGGGGACTCGTGGAGGGTGAAGTACGAGGAGGAGCTGCGAGCCCTGCGGGATGCGCTGGATCACGCCTTCAGGGAGAAGTGCACGGCCGAGCTGGCCAGGGACAATCTCTACGAGGAGGTCCAGCAGGTGAAAAGCAGGTACCAGAAGGAGCAGGCAGCCCGAGAAGAAGCTAAGAAGCAGCTGTCCCTGAGCAGGAAGGAGCTGGAGGAGGAGAGGAGAGCGCAGATCTGGCTGAAGGAGAGAGCCGTGCAGCTGGAGAAGGAGGTGGAAACCTTGCTGGAGGTGCACGAGGAGGAGAAAGCGGGGCTGGACCAGGAGATCGCGAGTTTCTCCCACAGCCTGGAGAGCTTCCGCTGTGCACCGGTGGCTTTCCAGCCAGTGGAGGTCGAGGACTACTCCAAGAGGCTCTCGGAGATCTGGAAAGGGGCGGTGGAGACCTACAAGACAGAGGTGTCGCAGCTGGAGGGTTCCCTCTGCCAGGCCAAGGAGAACCTGTGGAAGGCAGTGGAGGACAACCAGCAGAGCCAGCTGCAGCTGCAGCACCTGGAGAAGGACTTGGCAGGGCTCAAAGCACGGAAGGAGATGCTGGAGGAGAGCCTGGCCCAGCAGTGGCAGGAGCAGCGCGGGGAGGCAGAAAAGTTCCAGGCGAGTGAAGGAGCTGGGTCCCTGGGGACGGGGAGAGCAGGGGGCTGCGGGTGCCTGGGTGGGTACTCAGGGCACATCCCTGAGCAAAGTGATGGGAGACATGGATGGGAGGAGGGAACAAACCCCAGGGAAGGGATGGACGGCGGCCCTGGATGAGCTGCGGATGAAGTTGAGGAAGAGCAAAGCGGTTTGGGGACACCCCTGTCCCCAGCACAACAGAGACCCGAGGCCACCCCACTGCAGAGGAGCAGCACCCACACACCGGGTCCTCCCCCAGCACCCTGCCCGGTTGCTCCATGTCCTGCTGGGCTCCAGAGTCAGGATCCCGGGACAACGACAGCCCCGGTGCGGGGTGCGGGCGGGGGTGGGGGCAGGATAAACTCCGGCCGACTTCGCTGCAGCTGCGATTCAACAGCTGCAAAAGTGATTCAGCAGAGGGAGGTGGAGGCGAGGTGGGCTGGAAACGCCGGGAACACTCGCGAACACTGCCGGGAAAGGGGTCCCTCTTTGTTCCAGGTCCTCGGACCAGCTATGGGTGTCCTAGGGCAGAGGGTGCCGCGGCCTCGACTGCTCGCCTGAAAGTTGTTTCTTTCCCACGCTGGCGTCCCGCAGCCCTGAATCACCCCAGCCCTTCCTCCCTCCTCCAGCAGCCGTTTTCCCTTTCAGCCCCGCTCATCTCCTTGACCCACCCTCAGCCCCCAGAGCTAAAATCGAGCGCCCAGGACTCCTGTCCCTGCAGCAGCCCGAAGGGATGAGCCGAGTCACCTGCCCAGGTCCGCAGGGACCAGCAGGACTCAGGCGGGGCTGGGGTGCCCCTGACCCCCCCTGTGCTACCCGCAGCTGGCGATGGAGGCCCTGGAGCAGGAGCAGCAGAGCCTGCGGGTGCAGATCGCGCGGGTGCTGGAGGACAGGCAGCAGCTCATGCACCTCAAGATGTCCCTCAGCCTGGAAGTGGCGACCTACAGGTGAGGCTCCCGATGGGAAGGCGGCTGGGAGCGGCCGCTTCCCCGGCGTGCGGAGGGCAGGGAGCTGGGGCCGAGCCTGGCACGGCGGCAGGCACAGGAGGGTCCTGGCATGAGAGGGGTCTCGGGCACAAGGGGGTCTCGGGCACACGGGAGGTCTCGGTGGGGGTAGCCCTGTGCCCCTTCCGCAGCCCTTCCAGATGGCCCCACACAAAGGCCGCCTGCCAGGGACTGGGGGGACAATTAGCATGAGAATAGGGGCTGTCCCAGCCCAGGCGAGGGGCCTCCCCGGCACAGCATGATGTCACCCTGCGCGGACACTAATCCCGGGCACGGGGGGATGGGAGGGGAGACAGGAGCAAGGGGGGCTTCTTTGGTCCCCCGTTCCCTCACCGAGCCGTGACAGGGCAGCACAACCATCTGTAGCCACTGCGTGCCTCAGTTTACCTGCCCTGACGCTGCCGCAGCCCAGTGGGGTGAACTGGGGCGCACAGGGAGCACCCAGCACCCTGCAGCACCCACCCTGCAGCACCCAGCGTGCTCCTCTCCTCCTGCAGGACGCTGCTGGAAGCGGAGAGCACCCGCCTGCAGATGCCAGCCGGGGAATTCAGGCTGGCCAACGGTGTGCGAGGTAAGGGACCCCCGGCGCCGCCACCGCGTCACCACGGGGGGGTCGGGGAAGGAGACTGGATTTAGACACATTTTCCTGCATTTTCCTGGCAGCGGTTGCCCGGCCGCGATAGGAAAGTGCGAACAGCGCCCGGGGGCTCTTGGCACGGGGCTCACAGCCCAGATAAGGCTTATCTGCACCTTCGCCGCTTTTTTTAACTCCCTGCCTTGCACAGGGAGGGCAGGAACGGATCTGCCCAGCAGGACGGCGGGCTGTGGTAACAGGCTGAGCATTTCCTTTTTCCTCAAAACATAAAAAAAAACAAAAAAACAAGGAAAGCTTGTCACCTGCACACTTTCCCCAGCAGCAGGACCTCACTGTGGCTGCAGCTGGCCGGAGCATTGTTCCGGCCTGATGCTGAATCCTCTGGGACCACCAGCATCCGCTGCACTCAAGAGGGAGGAATTTCCCACTTTCCAAGAAGGAGCCGTTTAAAAATAGGAGAGGGGGCAGCGAGAGGCAGCCAGGCGGCAGGGGAGGGCTTGGGAGAGCCCTGGAGTGGCTTCTTGCCCGCTCATGGCTCCACCTCACTCTTCGCAGATCTCAAACTGGAGGTGAGCAGCAGCAGCAGCAAACTGGTACCAGCGAGCCCTGAGACCAGGCGGCTGCTGCCCCGAGACCACTGTGCCAGCCCCTCCGTCTTCCCCAGGGCAGAGGGCAGGGGGCAGCTAGCAAAACCCCAAAGCGACTTCCTGACACCCAAAAGCCAGAGCCCCGGTGCCAGGGAGCTCCAGAAATTCAGCTCGGGCCTCCATGCCACGGCACTGCCGGCTGCCAGCAGGGCTGTGGGGCTGGGAGCCCCTGTCCGCCCCACATCCACCCCCTCGCAGGCAGGCAAAGCTGCCCCTCCTCTCTCCCCGGAGCCTCCCAGTCCCTCACCGCCGGAGCTGGGGAGCTCTGGGGGAGAGGGTCCCGCCTGGCCGGGGGGAGAGGAGGCAGTGATGAGCCAAGGGACGGAGTGTCCTCTGTCCAGAGCCACAGGGGACACTCCCGATGTCAGCGAGCAGCCCCTGGGAGCGGCGCCCGCCCGCAGACTGCAGTACCCGGCCCAGCTGGTCAGCGAGGCGCTGGAGGATGCCCTCAAGGCCATGGAAGATGATGCTCAGCCCAAAGAAGAGCCCACGCTCAGCACTGTGTGGGCCCCCCGGGATGCCCGTGTCCCCAGCCCCATTTTCCCCTCAGAGGCTTGTGGAGGGGCTGTGTCAGAGGGGCCTGGGGAAGAGCAAGACCCCTCAGAAGGCTCTGAGGATGGGGACAGCCCTGAAGCAGAGGAGAGGGTTGGGGAAGTTGTGCTGCAGGGGCTGGGTGTGGAGAGCAGCGTCCTGCAGGACAGAGCCGTGTCCCCACCGGGCATGGCCACTTCCTTGAGTGCCTCAGCAAGCCGGGAAGATTTGGGAGGGTGGGAGGAGGAGGAGGAGGAAGTACCTGCTGTGCTGAGTCCAAAAGACCCAGAAGTGGAGGCCCAAGAAGAGGACAGGAGTCTCCATGGACAGACAGTGACCAGCTGGGAAAAGCCAGAGCAAGAGGAGGACAGGGCAGAGACCCCAAGCACAGACCCATCACACCCCTCAGAGGAGGAGGAGAGGGGACTCCACAGCCCCTGCGAGGAGAATGGAGATTTCCAGGAAGAAGGAACAGATGTGCAAGAAGAGGAGTGTCTGCACAGAGAAGTGGAAGCTGCTCATGCTGTCCTTGCAGAAAGCCACCTGGCTTTGCCCACAAAAGGTCACCTGGAAGAGGACTTTGTTGATGCAGAGCAGGAAAGGTCTGAGCAGCAGAAAATGCCCGTGTGTGAGATGGATCTGGCTGCAGAGGAGGAAAGGGGACAGGAGCTGTGTCCAGAGCAGGAGCCCTCGAGTGTCCATGAGGCCATCCCAGCAGAAGAGGCTTCGTTAGGAGCTGAAGAAGATTCTGTGGGAGGGGAGGGCACAGGCAGAGTGAAAGATGGTGAGGGAGAAAAGGGAGACGCCAGCAGGGAGGTGCTGGGAGGAGAGGACCATGGTGTAGGAGAGGACCCCAGGACAGGAGAGGATCCCAGGACAGGAGAAGATCCCAGGACAGGAGAGGATCCCAGGGCAGGAGAGGATCCCAGGACAGGAGAGGATCCCAGGACAGGAGAGGATCCCGGGGCAGGAGAGGATCCCGGGGCAGGAGAGGATCCTGGGGCAGGAGAGGGCTCTGAGTCAGAAGACCATAGGGCAGGAGAAGGCTCTGAGTCAGAAGAAGACCATGGGGCAGGAGAAGGCTCTGAAGCAGGAGAGGACTCTGAGGCAGGAGAGGATCCTGGGGCAGGAGAGGATCCTGGGGCAGGAGAGGATCCTGGGGCAGGAGAGGCTGTGGCAGGTGACACCCTGGAATGGGAGAGCAGAGCCCCAGAGGAGCCTGAGGACCTGCAGGAAAGTGGCTCTGTGGAAGAGGGGAGGGAACAGGAGGAGCTGGAGCCAGGAGAGGAGCCCTGGGGCAGGGGAGATGATGGCAGTGGCCAAGAGCCCTGTCCAGAGGACTGGGAGGTGACAGCAGAGGACACAGAGGGAGTTTTGGGAACGGAAGAGCCGGCCTGGACAGATGACACCTCGAGCAGTGCAGGAAAGCTGAAAAGTGAGGAGAGAGATGGCACATCGCCAGCAGAGCTGGAGGAAGCCCAGGAAGATGATGAAGAAGATGCCAAGAGCCAGGAGATGAGCCAGCAGCAGCCACTGCCAGAGGCTGAGCTGGCACCGGAGCTGGCAAGGCAGGAGCAGGAGGGCACCGTGGCAGAGCCTGACCCAGCCCCTCCAGGTGCCCCTGGGCAAGGGCACAGCCAGGAGCTGGCCGAGGCTCCAGAGGAGCCATGGGAGGTGCAGGATGAGGATGCTGATGCCGGGCTCAGCTCGGAGCTGGGGAAGCTGGAGAGCTCAGAGCTCGTGGCACTGGAGCAGGGGCCAGGTGACAGCGCGGAGAGCGGCGAGTGGGCATTGGAGGAGGTCCCTGGAGACCCAGAGCCCTCAGTGGGCACTGGCAGGAGGGTGGAGCTGGAGGACACGCTGCCAGACAGCACGCCCTTGCACCTCTACAAAGGGGAGATGCTGGCTGTGAGTGCACCCAGCCCAAACCTGCCCGAGACTGAGGAGACCACAGAGACAGCACCCGTGTCTGACCCAGCTCACAAGGGTGAAGGGTGGCTGGAAGGGAGGGACAAGCCACCAACTCCCACCATGCCAGAGAGCCCTGAAGAGGAGGCAGGGGCGGAGGTGGCTGCTGTGGCAGAGGGTGCTGAGGAGGAGGAAGGTTATTTCATGGTCTCTGCTCCCAACCAAGAGGTGTCCAGCTCGGAGGAAGCCGAGATCTCTGAAGACTTTGAAGAAATTAAAGTTGAAGCAACTGAAGGCAGCCAAGATGATCTGGGGGCTCCTGGAGAAGGATCTCCAGTGCCAGAGGGCAAAGGGCACCTTGAGGCGCCTGTTGGGGAAGCAGATGAAGATATGGAGATGCCCACTGAGGAAGCTGAAATGCCAAAGGACGAGGACAACACTGCTGAGCTGGAGGATGGCCCAGCTGCGCCTGAAGCAGATTCCAGCTGTCTCGGGGCCGTGGCATCAGCAGCAGGACATAGTGATGAGCCAGCCCAGGGTGCCACAGGCACCGGAGCATGGGAGGGACCGGAGCATTCAGAAAGTTTGGCTGCTGAATCAGATGAGGAGCTCCATGACACAGCTGAGCTGGAGAGGGATGCCAGTGGAGCAACAACCCTCCCAGGCTGCAGCGTGGGGTTGGCAGGGCAGGAGGAGGAGGGGGCAGATGAGGATGAGCCCAGCACAGCTCTCCATGACACGGCCAAGGCCACCCCTCCCTCAGAGCTCCAGGCCCAGGCGGTGCCTGACGAAGCAGAGCAGCCACTGGAAGAGCAGCCATCTGCAGAGGAGGAAGCACTCGACAGTGACAGCCCTCCTTCACCCAGGAATGAGCAGCCCCCCGAGGCCAACCCACCTCTGCTGGGCTCTGTGCCGGAGCAGGGAGGTTTTCCAGAGGTGATTCCCGATATCCCTGACACAGCTGTTCTCTCTGCAGAGGTGCCAGTGGATATCATGAAAGACTCGGATATTTTGGACATAGTTGAGCAGGCCCTGGAATTCAACCAAGAGCTGATGGGGGTGAGGGTGGCAGAGGGTGGGCAGCAGGATCCTGGAAGGACCGAGCTCCCCCAGGATGCAGGGGAAGACTCCTCGCCCGCCTCATCCAGCGAGGAAGAGCCGACGGTGCAGGAGGCACCAGCAGACGTGGTCCCAGAGATGGAGAGTCCGGCCCGGGCCCAGAACGGGCTGCACCGGGAGGCCAGTCTGGAAGACCTGGCTGAATTCACCGAGGAGGTGCTGAACGGCATCGCCAGCACGGCACCAGCACAGGAGCTCCCCACAGAGACCGCAGACCCCTCGGTGGTGATGCCACCGCAGGCCCCCAGCCCTGGAGATGGCACTGCCACCAAGCTGGGGGATGCCACCCTGAGGGGGAAGCGTGCTGGAGCTGACCCCAGCCCTGTGCCCCCCGCTCTGGGTGAGGACGTCCTGTGCCTTGTGCCTGACCAGCCACCAGCGTGCCAGCTCAGAGCGGAGCAGGAGCCCTGGTCCTCAGGGGACGAGTGACAGCAGTTGGGGGAAGCCTCTGGCAGCCCCTTCCTGCCAAAACCCAGAACCCCCCCTGTCCCACCCACCCTCCTAACGCTTCCCCATCTCCTTATGGTTTTTAACATGTTTGTGTGGATTTTTTGCACCCCTTTTCCGAGTGAAGAACCACCAAGTTCCGTTCCACCCCACAGCCCACCCAAACTCGCATGCTTGCCCTGGGGCCTCTGCTTCATTTTCAGCCTCCTCTGGGTGGGTTGCCGTGGCTGTATTTAATTTAAACTCTGTGTTTCCCCCTTCCCTGCAATCTTCCCCTTGCAACTCCCCCAATATTTGCCCCAGGAAGCCCAGCTGGAGGCTAGGGACCCCCCCAAACTGCACCCTGGGACTCAGAGCCTTGGGGCTCCGTCACCCCAGGGTCCCCAGCCCCAACCTGCCCACACTGGGGGCTGAGCCACGCTGGATGTACCCACTGCCTCAACATTAATTTAATAAAGCCTCATCCTCCCACTCAGAGTCCCGGCTCTCGTCACTCCAGGGGCAGGGGCAGCAGCCCCAGGGCACGGCTGGGGGGCAGGGGAGGGCACAGGCTGGGGGGATTGCACTTCCAGGCTGCTTTTGGCAGGGAAGGTGCACTTGTGGCCATGGCTCAGCACGGGCTGGGAACAGCAGCCGTGCAATGATGCTCCCCCATCTCTGAGACAAAGCACACCCCTGGAGCAGCTTGGCCCCAATCCCTGGGGCGATGCAGCCCTCCTGGGAGATGTCCCCGAAGCCTTGAGAGACCACCTAAAAACAGACTAGACAGGGGTAAGGGAATAAAGGTGGGTATTTATTTGAAAGGCCTTCAAAGGTACCCCTGGGGAGCCGGAGGCTGCTGCCAAGATGGACCCGAGATGGACTCGAGATGGACCCGAGATGGACAGCAGGTCACGAGTTCTTCACACTTTTATAGGTTTGGTTCATTGGTTAACTCTCCAATTAAAGCTTCAGTTTAATGATGTAATTCCCCTCAGCTTACCTCCCTCTCAGAGCCTTTTGGTTCATACTTTTTGGGCCTAGGACGGTCTGGGTGTCCTTGGAGAGCAGGCCTGGAGAGGCTTTGTTATGTCTGCCTGGCATGAGAGAGCACAAGTGAACAGGCTGCGAGAAACTTCAGAGTTACACACTGGGCAGTGCAGGATTTGGAAACCCTAAAAGTTAAAACATCACCCCCAAGAGGATGCTCCCCCATTCCCAGGGTGATGCAGCCCCCTGGGACTATGGACTGCAATACTCCCTCGACCCAGACCGATGCCGCCCCCGAGGTGATGCTCCCCCACCCCTGGGGCCCCGCAGATGCCACTCAGGGCTCGCTGCTGGCCGGGAACTTCCCCAGCTTCCGCCTGGGCTGCCGGCAGGAGCGGGGCAGGATGCCAGCCCAGCCCACCCCGTGCCCGTGCCAGCGCCCGGAGCCGGGAGCCAGCAGCACCAGCCGCTGGTCCTGCCCGATGTGGGCAGGATGCCCACGGAACGACCCGCGGATCCCGGCCCCGGGAGCTGCCGGAACCCCGGCACCGCGGTGGAGACCCAAAGGGTGAGGGGCTTCAGGGGGGCTGCGAGGAGCCGGCGGGGCTCAATCGCCCCGTTGTGCAGCCGGGCGTGGGGATGGCGAGGGCAGAGCCGCATAAATCAGCCTCTCGCTGAAGAATGGACTCCTTTATGCCGGGCAAAGGGCTGAGTCACCCCGGGCGAGGGGACGCGGTGACTCGGGTGGCCATGGCATCCCTGGGGCCCGCCAGCCTTGCGCCCACGGGTGTGCTCAGCGTCGCTGCTCGAGTGCCCCGGCCGGGCTGCCCTCCTGGCTGGCCCCGGCGCTTGTCCACACGCCGGATTTAGCTCGGTCATTCCCGTGCCAGCGCCCAGGGATGCTCGGAGCCAGGGACCGATAAGAACCCAACATTTCGCTGCCTTCCTCCCTGCGAAGCCCCCGGACCCCTCCCCTGCCCGGAGGCGACAGTTTCCTTTTAAGGTGAAACTCCAACGGATCCAAACACCGTAATAAAAAAATCCCCCTCTGATGAGTTTAATCAGGCGCCGAGTCTGCGTTCAATCAGCCCCTGGCCCAACACACCTCGGGCTGCCTGGGCAGCATCAGCCTGGCAGCTGCTCCAGCAGCACCCCCGAGCCCCCAGAGCCCCTCGAGGGGTCCCCAAAGCTGGGGGTGCCGGGGCCAGGAGAGGGGTGGAGGATGTTGAGGAGGAGACGGCCATGGCTCGGGCGAGGCTTCGCCATGCGGGGGGTGACATTCCTCCCGAAATTAATCCACATTCCAGCCGGTGCTGACAGAGTGATGAGGGGGGACAGATGGCGGGGGGAGGGGGAGCCCCTTCCTCTCCGCGAGGAGGAGGAGGCGGAGGAGGAGGAGGAGGGTGGGATGAAGTGACAGAGTCTGGGAGTCAGCCGGGGGGATGGGGGAGATTGCCGGGGCCTGTGGAATCTGCCAGAACTGCAGCCAGGAGAGCAAACCCTGGTGAGGCTGGTCCGGGGCTGGCGAGTGCCCGAAGGACTGGGCAGTGATGGGACAAGAATGTTCCCGCCAGCAGCAAGTGTGTCCCCAACAGGACGAGTGTGTCCCCAACAGGACTGAGTGTGTCCCCAACAGGACTGAGTGTGTCCCCAACAGGACTGAGTGTGTCCCCGAGGGGACTTGAGTGTGTCCCAACAGGAGCAAGGGTGTCACTGATGGGACCAAACGTGTCCTCAACAAGACCGAGTGTGTCCTCAAAGGGACTGAGTGTGTCCCAACAGGATCAAGGGTGTCACCAATTGGATCCAGTGTGTCCCCAGTGGGACTGAGTGTGTCCCTGATGGGACCGGTCATGTTCCCAGTGAGATCAAGGATGTCCTTCATGGGACTAAGCTTGTCCTCACTGGGATCAAGAGTGTCCCCGGTGGGACCTGGACTGTCCTTCAGCACTGAGTGTGACTTCAGCAGGACCAAACATGACCTGGGGGGACCGAGCATGACCCTGGGTGGGGGGGAAGGGCACCAGGGTTCCCTTATGACCGTCCTCGCTGGGGCTGCAGCTCGGACACCCTCGGGGCACATCTCCCCTGAGCCCAAATTCCGTCAGACCCAACCAGAGTGTTCGGGGCCTCACAGGCAGCACCCACTGTCCCACCCCCAGCCAAGTGCACACAAGGCTGATTTTGGGGACCGTGCCGCTTTGGGGGGCTGGAAAGGGAAATGGAGGTGCCCTACACTCCAACCCTGCTCCCACTCGGACGGGACCAGCGGGGGGCACAGGAGTGTGCGGGGGGACCAGGGGGTGCTGGGGGCTGCAGCTCTGCGGGAGCTGCCAATTGTTGCCTGGGCTGGAGCTTTTAGAGTCCCTGGAGTCCCCCGCAGCCCCCCGCAGCCCCCCACAGCCCCTGCGCCCCCCGCAGCCTGGCCCCCCGCCAGCCAGGGAAGGGTTTTGTTTCCTTCCAGGCTGGGCGAGGGGAGTTTCAATGGAGCTCTCACAAAAACTCCCTGTGGGGTGAGCCCGCGCCGGACGGGGAGGGGGGATGAGACGGGATGACCTCAGCGATGACTTCATTCCGCTCTCAGCTCCCAAAATTCATGGGAACCTTATAAGGAAAGGACTAAAAATACAGCGGGAGGGGCGCGGGCAGCCCCCGCTCCCCCTCCCCAAAATGAGCCCTTGGGGATGCTGCACGCAGGCGAGCAGGAGCCACTCTGGGGCCACCAGAGCGCCGGGGCTGTTCCCAAGGGGGATGCACGGTGGGTTCAATCGATAGGGACCCCAAAACCCCCACGGGAGAGCAGAGCAGGGCTGTGCGCTGTGGGCGTCCCCCCAGGGAGGCATCGCCACCGCGGCGACCACCGGCCCTTCCCGTGACACCTCCAGGGACACGGCGGCAGCGGGAGGGGGCTCGGGCACCCTCTCGCCCGCCCTTCACCCGGGTCAGACCCCCGGGAATAGCTCCCGCCGGCTAAAATCAGCTCTGCCCCGGCTTGGGGGGCTCTCCCAGCTGCCGGGTCGTGACCCCCCAGCAGCTCCCGTGCCCCGGCTCGGCGACAGCTGCTGCCAGCCCGGGGCGGTGCGGATGCCTGAGGCCGAGCCCGGGGGCAATCCCGCCGGGAATGTGCGCCTGGGGCCGTCCGTCAGCGGCAGGGAGGGCCGTGGGGTCCCGGGGGTGATGGATCCCCCTGGGATGGTGCTGGCCCAATCCCTGGGGTGATGCAGCCCCCCAGAGCGATGCACCCCAGTTCCTGGGGCGATGCCTTCCCGTTCCTGGGGTGATTCATCTCCCTGGAGTGGTGCTTCCCCATTCCTGGGAGGATAAATTCCCCCTGGGGCAATGTTCCCCCATCCCTGGACTGATGATTCTCCCTGGAACAATGCTCCCCGACCCCTGGGGTGATGCTCCCCCATTCCTGGGGTGAGCCCCTCTCACCCCTGGAGCGATGTCCTGCTGGTCCCATTGTCCCAGCCCACCCCCGAGCTGACTCCCTGACCCCTGTCCCGGCGCCATTACCTGCCCCAAATAGTTGGGGGAAGACAGGGAACACTTCTTCCCCCCAGAGCCCCCCAGCACCCTGAGAGCCCCGGCCATCCCAGTCCGGGATGTGGCACACGGACACGGGCTGTGGGGCGGGAGCAGATGGGAAAGGGCTGGGAAAAACCCCGGCCGGCTCCCACAAACACGTGCCAGCACCGTGCCTCAGTTTCCCTTCTCATCCAGCCTGCCAAGGACAGGCCACAGGCAGGAAGGGGGTGAATCAACGGTGAGGAGAGGAGAAGTTCCCACAGAGCAGCCCCCGATGCTGGGACACCCATCTGCACCCCCACACACGCTGTGGGGCATCGGGGATGGGCACAGCGGGTGCCGGAGGTTTCTCAGCCACGGAAACAGCTCAGGCACAGCTGGACCCTGGCACAGGTGGCACTGGGACAATCGGGCTGTGTCCCTCGCCCTGGGGCCAGGCCCGACCCCTGTGGCCAAACCTGCCACGGGGCTGAGCCCCCAGGATCCAGTGGCAGTGCCCATGGGAGGTTTGGGGCGCAGTGCCAGGCCAGGGGCATGTGGAGGGGACAGGATGTGACCGCAGCCAGTCCTGAGTCACCACCAGCCACCGGATCCAGCCTGGGAAGGGACAGGAAGGGCCATTGGCTCCAGCACTCCTTGTCCCAAACAACTTCCACAGTGGGCTGGGGACTCCATTCCCAGTTTCAGTCCCCTTTTCCCAGTTTGGGAACATGTGCCCAGTTTGGAGACCCCATTCCCACTTTGGGTACCCTTTTCCCAGTTTCACATTTTGGGGACTGTGTGTCCAATTTGGGACCCCATCCCAAGTTTGGGAACCATATGGGACTCCTTTCGCCGTTTGGACACCCTGCTCCCAGTTTGTGAATCACGTGCCCAGTTTGGGGACCCCATTCTCAGCCTGGGAACTATGTGCCCAGTTTAGAAACCCCATTCCCAGTTTAGAAACCCTTTTCTCATTTTAGAAACCCTATTCCCAGTTAAGGAAGTATGTGCCCAGTTTAGAGACCCCATTCTCAGTTTGGGAACCACATGGCCAGTTTAGAAACCCCATTCCCAGTGTGAGGACCCTGTGGCAGACCCTGCTCCCAGCTCATTGCCCTCGGTCACCCAAAGGCAGCAGCTTCTGGCTGGAATTCTGCCCGGATTCCTGGGGCAGGTGGGCCAGGGGTCTCTGGCCGAGGCGGGGCAGCAGCTGCCAGCTGGGGTTGAGTTTCGGGTGGGGGGGATTTGTCACCTCCAGGCCC